>QGOB01000042.1:0-201942 GCA_003313055.1 Termitomyces sp. MG145 | reverse complement strand
ACCCCTGGCCATCACCGAACCCCGGCATCTCAGCCGACACGTCACTCCAAGACTTCCCTGTCACTGGACACACCTGGATCCCCGGCATCCCAGCCATCACATAACGTTCCACAACATTCCTCCCGTGAACCGTCGGCACGTCACAATGCCACCTGCTTCTGTGGCACCGAGGGGCGCCACCATCGCGCAGCATGACTGCTGACCCGCTTGACACAAGCCCGCCGTAACCCACGCCAACACGCCCTGACCACTATCATGACTCCGGGGCTGGGAGCCAGTCCAGGGACTTAGCCGGAGGAATCAGATGTCCCGGTCCCGGCTAGAATCCTACCCAGGACTTAGCGGAAGGGTAGTACATAAACCATAGGATAGCATACGAGTCAGGTAGTCTTGATATTAACCATAGTTCTTCGTATTTCCATGTCTTTGTCTCTGTCTCTGTCTCTATCTCAATTTCAATCTATTCTCTTGCCTCTCTCTCTCTCTCGTCTTGTCTCTCGTCTCTCATCTCTCGTCTCTGTGCCTCGTTCCGTTCCGTGACTCATTTCTCCCTTCCGTCTCTCTTCCCGTTTCTTTACCCATCTCTCCTGCTCCCGTGCCCCCTTACCCGGAGCACTTTCTACTTCACGTGCGGCACTACTCGTACCCCGGAGTGTCCGGACTTCCCCCAGACCACTCGTAGCTGTACTCGGAGCTTCCGCGAAGCCCCGGACCCGTACTTAGCCTCCCGAGCTCGCCTAGTAAGGACTCGCCAGTGTAGCTGAGCCCCCGTTGTCAGCGAGACCTGACAGCCAATGGCATAACGCTCGCCGGGAAGAGCATCCAGAGACTGACTAATAGCATGGGTCCAAGGGTGACCAGCTGACCCATAAGGTGAGGCACCAAGATGGAAATGGTGTAGGAAAGGCGGAGCGGCCCTGGGAGACCAGCTTAGAGAGATGCCAGGGTCTGGAAGCTAAGCCTGGATAAGGTTGGACACGACTGTGGCAGTGTTACCGTCAACAAGTCAGAGGTCCCCTTACAGATACAATGGCCATACAACACCCAAAGAGAAAACACAAGAACCCCCTCCCATGCCCTTCTCAGCTCTGGCTGTTTCCTCCAGTTACTCTGCTCAACACCCTGCCAGCCCTTTGACTGCCATACAGCATCCTCCATACTACTCTGTAGCTCCACATAGTCATCCTGGTACAGATTACACTAAATTTCATCAATAGAGTGCTTTTAATCAGTATATGTGAAGTGTACACACTGTAATCAATGGCTCATGTGCAGTAGATGGGTGGTTGTTGTCTGTCAAGCAGAGCTGGAATTTGGACTGTGACCTGGTGTGACATATTTTGCACTTCCTGGTCCTTTTGATACCCCTCACTCAGACATTGACCAACACATCTCATATGCTGTAGATCTTCCTATGAAAATTATCACTCTCTAGCTAAGAAGTAAACTGAGGTTAAAAGTTAGAAGAGTATACATGCAGTGGACAGAGCTGCAGAAAAAAAATGGCTAGAATTTGCACTTCCCAGTACATGACAGTACTGCTGAAAAGTGTTGAGAAAATATGAAAATTAGAGTCAAAAAACTGCCTCAATGATTGAATATTTTGTTTTATTTATTAATCAGCGAGTTCTTGTCCAAATCACATGATTTATACATCATTATGAAGCCAGGATGCAGTTGTATGTCATGTAATTTTTCTTGATTTTTTTGCTTAATCTTTCCAAACATTGGAGCAGTTTTTTGTGTACATTAATATACCCTGCAGTCTGTGTAGTTTAGTTTCTATTGTTGTATTTTGATTGAAAATCTGGGATGAAAGTGAATTTTCAGTTTTGCGAGTTAAGCTTAAGCTAATTATTAGTCTGACTATGGAAAAATTTTACTACTTCAATCCAGACGGACTCAGAGAGGAGAGTGTTACATCACATGACGTGTCCGGGTTGAGCAAAGGGGAACTTTGAAAAATCATTTATGGAAAAGACTTTAAAGACTTTGAAACAACTTGTGATCTTGCTCGGCTCGCTCGGTTAACTGTAACTCATCTTGCACTTCGCACGACGCACCCACGTCCATGGACACATTAACCGAACCATATCTCGTGTCTTGATTGGATCAGGTTTTGCTTCGTCGCATGTCCCTACTCTGCCAAACCGGTGCTGTGATATTTTTAGGTCTGCCATCATGGCTCGATCTTCACACCCAACGATCTTAATGTAATAGTCCCGATACACACGCGTGATATCCTCGTGAATGCATTCCAAGCAAGTACGAAATGGTTCCCATCAAACGCCAACCAGATTCAGCTCTCCTCAACTTCCTCAACGTCCTCGAGGTGCTCATGTATCAGAATGGGCGGCGACTATCGAGGATTGTTATTACCGTACATAGAACACTCTCACCCCTATCTTCGCCTTCCACTCCAGTGTCACGATGTCTACTGTGCATGTCTCACGTTCAGTCACCAAAATATCGTGAACACCTCACGAGGTAGCGCCACCTGTTCACTATTTCATTACTCGAATACAAACAGAGAGGGTACTCGACAGAAACTAACCAGCCAGTCAGCTGGGAGGAGTACAGGACGCATGACTGTGGCAATTTTCCTAAGACAATTCATCGTATTAAGACGGGGGTGCATTCAGATACTCCCGACAGACAATCGAAAAGTGCCATAGGAAAGTCGTCCGGGCCTTAGCAAGTCGAAGCAGGGTGGCAGTGGAAGGAAACCACATGGAATTTCGACGAGCTATTGAGTTATTGAAACATAGCCATGTTCACTTCCTTATACACTGTTCCACTTGCCACTCTTCAGATTTTCCTTCGCCGTAGTCTGATCCATGGCACTCGCATACCCTCGTGTCATGACGTATTTTCAATAAATTGGTTTCTCTACTTTTTGGTATCCAGCCACATACTCTACTAAGGTGAAAAGACAACGATTGTGAGTCACCTGCTACGATGCGCTCCAGAGAGATGAAGGGAGGCGGTGTGCTCGTGATTCACTCTATTCAATTGATGTGGTTTGAAAACTTGAATCGCCAGGTAGCTAGGTGATTTGTATGTGAGGTATAGGGTGTCATTATTGCCACTGTTACATGGAAATATCTTGATGGACGGTGTGAGAAGGTCTGGATGCATTTATGGTGTTGGCAGACGGTTTATATAAATAGATGTTGTTATGTGCATAAGGTTCCAGAAAGTTTTGTAATTGGTACGTGAGCGTCGATAATCTACCTTCTACGTCTTCGTCTTCGCGTAAGCCTTCACGTCGTCTCGAATGAATAAAGACGTGACTTTTCAATCGGCCCCTGACTCGGAAGTCGGCATTTAAAAGCCGGTTTGCATGATATGGACGCGGGTACGGGTACATATTTACATGATCATCAAACCCCAGGATCCTTTATTTCCCCAGACTTGCCCCCTCTTGTCTCGATACGACCATGAGCACTGAACAAGTAACGAAGGCAACAAGTTCGCTCCTCAAGATCTACCTCCAGAGATACCTCCGGGAACTTGCTGCTAACCCGCTTCGTACGAAGGCGATCACGACAGGTATGGAGGCCACCTAATTGTCCCGTCATACCACCGACTAAGGTAAAACACAGGAACCCTATGCTTCTTGCAGGAGGTTCTTGGTAGCACACTCGGAGGTGCACCCGTCAAGCGGCCGTCCAAGGATGCTTCGCCCCTCTTGCACATACTAGCAGCTCTAAACATCAACGTGAAGGCCGTCAAGATGGCGATATACGGTTTCCTTGTGTCAGCACCGATGAGCCATTATCTGACAGGGACATTGCAAAAGGCATTCGCAGGAAAAACTGGTACTGGTGCGAGGATTGGACAAATCGTAGCGAATAGCTTGCTCATTTCGCCTGTCACATCTTCTGGTAAGCAAGCCTACATAATCATGTCGTAAGACCGCAACCCACATCATGACTACTAGTATACCTTGCATCTATGGCGATAATTAATGGCGCCAAGACGTTTGATGACGTTGTTAGGACTGTCAAGGCAGGACTTTTCGCTGTGCTTCGGGTAAGGTTTGCGTCAAATCTAGAATACGGCAGTTAATCTTTTGAATAGGTGTCGTGGGTTGTCTCTCCTTTGACACTATCCATCGCGCAAAGATATATCCCTCTTGATGTCTGTACTGGTTTTGCTCTTCTTGAATATTCGGTCTCATCCTTTAATTAGCTATGGGTGCCGTTCTTCAACTCTGTTCAATTCGTCCTAGGTGTAAGTTTCATTTAAGAATTTTGCCTAGTGATCAAGCTCATATCTTGCCCAATTGGCAGACATACTTTAATGTGCGGGTGAAGCAGCAGCTGCGCCTTGCTGCCGCCAAGAAGGCAGCACAGGAGAAGAAGGATGAGGACAAGCAAGAGTGAGCTCGGCCTAGCCTTCTCCATTCCTTGCGTCTACACCCGAGTAATATACTATATTACACCGATACCATTAATTCAAGATGTCAGAAGTTTCAGATACAGTGAATGAAGATCCATCTTCAGGCGACGATTCTTGTGTGTACCGGTGTCGGACACGGTCACAATTTTCCTCTGCAATATCAGAACTCTCCAAAACTTCAGTTTCAAGGCTCCACCGACCGAACCCGTACGTCCCGGGCCGTGTAATCCACAGGTCGGGTCGTATTAAGGCTGAAGCCGAGGGGCCAAGAAACCCTCGGAACGTGAGCCGGCCTATGTAAGGAGGTGGTAGGAGACTTCGGGAGTTGTTAAACATTTCTAGAAACAAAGTAAAATCTGGCTTACGAAGTTGAAGGATTCGCGTTTGTATCTGCATCGAGCCTAAGGATAAACCGAACCTTGTGGGTCAATGAATAGTTTTTGATAGTCATTGTAATTGAGGTACGACATGACCTGAGGATGGGTTAAAAATGAGAGGTGTTTTTGGAAGAGAAAAAAAGAACACGAACCCCAGGTTGAAATCATGATGCGTGATAGTTGGCTCTTGAAGTACCAACACCGCCGGATTCATCTCAGCGTTCCACTCACTGTGACGAATGGCGTCCAAGACTTCCTCTTTCTCTCGCTGGGTTTCGGCATACATGCTTCGCTTGACTTTAGCATTCTCCGCTTCTTCAATGATAGGACCTAGGGCTGCATGCCCAGCCCCAAGCAAGAGGCCGGATACGGTGATATACCCAGAGCGTTGTTGGGAAGGAATATCCCAGAAGACAATAAAATCGACGGATTCCGGGTGGTAAAGAGGAAAGATTTTCGGATAAGACTCGCGTGGAATATGAGGATGTGACTGAGCCAAAGCACGGGTGACAACACCCCGTCTGCTTTGGGAGACCAAATCCAATGTGCTAGGCCTAGAAATAGATCGTCTCCTCTGCAGTAACAAATGTCAGCCTCAAAACTCGACTGTCGAAAAAAAAATATGACCTCGGCGATGTATGAACAAAGAAGGTCTATTGGTGGTGGATCTGAATTCTCTACCGGTTGTCCACACAACACATCTCGTAATTTTTTCGATACGAATTTGAATGTTTCGTGAGCAGCAGAACCTGTGTCCCATGGGCGTAGACCAAAAACCAGTTGTGACAATTGGAGTGGCGCCAACGTCCCACTGAGGATAGATAGAAGTAAGCTGATCATTACAAGAAGGATCATAGAACAATGCGACATACAGCTCATGCTCAACAACAGGGCGACACATCCAAGTCGGGCTCACACAGGTGACCTGTCTAAGGTTGACATCCAGGGACGTCATAAGAGAGGAAAGTCCCAGCTGAACAAGGAACAAGTAATCTTCAGATTGATACGGTCGTGAGGATGTAGAAACATCTAGCAATTTGAACACTGAATAATATCTTGTAACACGGGAAGATCTGAAGCAGTCCTTTTCGCTCTACAACAATGGTAAGAAGGGAAAGACGAATCAAGATTTTTTACACCAAACTGACCTCTCGATATACGAAGAGGAGATTGAGTTCTTGGGGTCCGATCGCCTCTGTGTGAAGCTGTATCGGATACTCAATACTCTCACCAGGATTGAGTTTGAGAGGGATGCACAACGGCTTTCTATGTTCAAGAGCATTGCGTGACTGGATGACTTCTGTACTTGTAGTAATCCCTTTCAAAGTATCAGCTCTAAACTCTATTTCCGATCTTCAGCTTCACCTATATCACCAGAATCTTCGTCTTTCCCCAGCCAAATCTCATCTTCCTGTCCTGCCACCACCCAAATCTCCTTAATTGGCCGGCCGCCAGAGTTGCAAAGCCAGAGCTTCAGCTCCTTTCTTTCGCCTTGAGCAAGAATCAGCCGTTCGTCATCCACAAAATCTACAAGAAGTTTGGGGTCAATATCCTCAATGTCAATCTTGATCTTGACATCCGGCGCATAAGTAGGCTGCAAACGCTGAGCAACTGTGTCATGAAGCCGGCGGCCGCGGGAAGCAAGGGATTCAGTAGACGGAAGAAGAGAGAGGAAGTCGTAAGTTGCATGAGTGACTATCAGAGAAGTTGCACGGGAAGATTGAATAGAGATTGGGACCTCAAAACTATGGATGAGGATGGGCATTGTGCTAGATGCTAAACAAGACTCACTGTTCGCGACTCCCTTGCGCCGAGAACAATGTCATTAATAACTTCAACCTCAACAAAAGAGGTAGAAACAGGAAAATCCTGTGCATTGGGTTCCTGCACCGTAACTGTCACATTCGACAAGTTGACTTCTGCATTAAGAGGATTATAAAGAATTAGATCAACCCAAAAGACCTCTAAACAGACGATGAGAAGCCAGACTAAAGAGCATCAAGAGTGACATACCGTTCACCGATGCCTTGCCGCTGGCGGATAGTCCTCCAGTGCTACCCAGAGACTTGCAAAACGTCTTCCACAATTCTTCCCGGAGATTCCACACTCCGCTGTCTCTATCTTGCATATCACCCGCAAGACGCAGTCGTGTCTGCTGCGTGAGACAAAAGGTGAAAGGCAATTTCAAGTCATTCAGTTGTTCGCTCTCAGGTAAAGTCTTTTTGAAATGCTACAAAAGCGGCTTGAGATGTGCATATCATCATGGAAAAAGACTGTCGGCTCACGGCATATGCCACTCTAAAGTCGTCGAGGTATACTTTATCCGTACTCGGAAGCCTATTTCCACCATCATTTTCTGTTGAAGGGGATGTGTGCGACGGGTTTCCAGTCGATCCTCTCAGTAGACCCAGGAAAAAGCGAACAGCACCTGCAACATCGCCCGTCGTGTACAGTAACCGACCTGAAAGCGAGTCAGGAAGCACAAAGACTAGAGTCAAAGATACCAAGTCATGCCTAAAGAATGTTCGATTTCAGACATGATTGCATCGATTCCGTGCATCTCGAGTGGTGAATGTCCTTCAGATTCCCAAAATGACGGAGAGAGAGACTTTTGGGGTCGGTCGTTGTACAATTCGTATGCTCGACGCAGGAAGAACATTGTCAGTGGTTTCTTGACCCTCCCTCAGACTCTCTAGTACAGCTGATATCACCAAACAACTCACAATGCCACATTTCTCAAGCCTGTTCGCTGCAGAAAGATACCAAAGAGCAGCCCGCCTCTTGGCCTGTTTTTGCGAGCTCAGCAATGCGGCATGCGCCAACAATAGAGCTGCAGGTGGCTCTTCTGACTGTTAATAATTTTAGCACACCTTATCAGCAATAATCTTGATTATTACGATACATTGCCTGCAGCCCAGACCAACCACCGTTCTCCTTCTACTGGATAGTTGAGAAAGTCAGAAGTGCTCATACCCGCTTCCCAGCGGACGGCGTATTTGAGGGCAGTCAGCTGTTCATGAGGCCGGGGTTCAGATATTTGCAATTGCATCCCGGAAAGTGCGTTGCCTGCATGAAGAGATAGTGTAGGCGAAGGAGACAACAACATAGTTAGCATATCCTGTGGAAAATTTCAGCTAGAGGTACAATGGATCCCTACTCATTGAACGCACTGAACCACCTTTGCCATCTTTCCTTAAAGCCTCCCAAACAGTGACGGCAAGCTTCAAATCTCCTAGAATTGTAGCAAACTCTGCCAATCGACGTTGTTGAGATAACGGAAAAGCAGAAGAGCCGCCCTGTCCGTAAGGATTCATGGCCGCCTTGGAAGGAAGCGATGACACAGAGGACAAGTTATGCAAAGGGGACGGAGATGGTGACGGGGAGCCAAAAAGACGGCGAGTAGAAGAGAACAAACGCGACGGCAACCGACGGGTGGATGAAAACTGGATTGATACGTCAGTGGTACTTTATTGAGCAGAGACAATGTAACATGACGGACAGCTTCGTTCCAATCCAGAACACATTTTTCCATCCAAGGAAGGAGGCTCATTACTAGGAACTCACGCGTAAAACGCGCAGTTTGCTGGATATCATTCTCCGTCAACCGTACCGTGTGCAAACCACTCAAGTCGGAAGGAAGACCAGGTGTTTGGGGTACTGGTGGTGGTAAATTGCGTGGCACTTGGGATGGAGGCGGTGGAAGTCTGGGTATCAAGGCTGGAACTGGCACGGGTGGCGGCGGAGGGTTAGGTAAAGACAATGGCAGGAGGTAGCTGTGTAGACCATATTGCTTCTTGACGGCATTGAAGAGGGCACCTGCCCTGTTATCTCCAACATTAGCATGAGTATCAGAGATGACTTGAAGAGTGGGATACCAACTCTTCGTTTGATAGCGGTGAGTTCTCAGGATGTAAGATTAATGTATATCGTAAAATATTGGTGTCTACCCAGGGAGGAAGCTCAAGGGCCCGAGAATGCAAAGCGGCCACAGCTTGAAGTGGATTGGAAGCAGTAGTAGATACGGCAAGGATGACTAGAAGAATCAAAAGTTGTGTATGTATGTAAGTTTGAAGAAGTAGGACATACGGGCAACCGGATGATTCCAACCCTCTGTCTTGGAGGGAACATGATCGCCTTCGATGCAGCGTCTAAGCTCATCCCACCACGGTGTCCTATGAGAGTCTACATCATTGTGTTTTGCGAAATCTTCGGTCCATTTGGTAGAACGTTTGTTGATGCGGGCACCTATCCAGTCAACTGTGCGAACAGCACGTTCTTCTTCTGCTTCTGCACAAGCAGCCTCGATCTCGGCCAAATCAGAGAATCTGAGAGCAAAAGATGGATGGGGGACCGAAACGAGGGAAGTGGTGCGTGTTGTTACTGAGGTGGAGGTCAAGGACACGTCCTTGGGGAAGCGAGAAGAGACGTACCCTGGGGCAAGGGAGAAAAGGACTGGAGAATATTTGGGAGAGGGGGGAGAGAAGAGGCGTTGAGGAGGTCAGAGAGATCCTGGGAGGGCAGGATGCATATATGCGGACTCAGAGAGACAGGAAGTGGTGGAGGCATTAATCACGAAAACACGATCAGTAATGCATTGATCACAAAAAACGGTTCACACGATCAGTAATGAATAGAGGCATTAATCACGAAAACACGATCAGTAATGAATAGAGGCATTGATCACAAAAAACGGTTCACACGGTCAGTAATGAATAGAGGCGGTCAGTAGTATACATTAATTAATGACGTCACTGAACCAAGGCGCGTATCTTTCTGAGCTTTTCGTCGGTGGGCATCTGAAGAGTGTGAGGGCTGGGACGAAAACAAAAGTGACGGGGACACTGACCTCGAAGAAGCGGTGCATTCGCCGTCTGCGCTCGTCGTCTGCCGCCTCCTGCCGTGCCACTTCCTCTACAAACTGGTATGCATTGCTCTCCTGTCCCTGTCGCCGTCGCCGTCGCAAGTTTTTCCTCTTTTTGCTATTCATTTCCTCCTTGCAATTGTTCCCCCACCCAGAGCCTTCTCCCCACCCATCCTCACCTACACTTTCCCCCCAACTCGACGCAGTCTCCAGCGTTGCCAGGAATTCTTCCAGACGCAGCACTTCTCCCCGTTCTGCCGCCTCCATCCCTCTAATCCAAAATGGCACCATGTCCCGCACTAGATCTATATGTATCTGATTCTCTCTTGTTTTGATTTCCTCCTTCGTCAGCACAGGCTCGCTTTTCCGTGGTACATCCCATCCCGCTGCATCTGCCTCACCCAGCACCCATTGCTGCCGTTCCATCTCTATTACATTCTGTCCGTGCTCCATCGAATGTTGTTCATGGTGTTGTGCCGCCTTAAGTGTCATGTAATCCACATTGGGCTCTTTGGTGCAGATCTTACAGACCCACTCATCCAGACTACCACTTTGAATAAAGTCTGCCAGATGCCAGTCAGCTCAGAGCTCTGTCGATTCCGTATCCGACTTGCATTCAGGGTGTACAAACTTGACTTCATCGGAGACGCTGGTAAAGTTCGACATACGCACAGAGGGTTCCTAGATGGTTGCGATATCAATGATTGCACTACTGTAGACAACCTTATATATACTGTGCCCAAGTGTACGTGTGACTGCAAGATCGTCTCGGCAAACCAAGATGGGTAAGATTAGCAAAAGGCATCTTAGTGACAAGCTGTTCAAGTGACACTGTCACCGACCACACGATATGCCCACATCAGTCCAACTTCTCAATACACTTAGAAGAACTGATACACCGAGCATTTACCTGAAGATAGATCGGGTGAAGGGGTTACTCGTTCCTTTATCGTCACACTATCCACAGCATACAAGGTATACTACTACAAAATACACAAAACAAGTGTTCCCGCGTGAGGACCCACATTGAGACAATCACGAAGGCCCAGGTGCCGGATCTACCCATGTTCCATTCGGCCACAGAGTTGCAGGCATCGTAAAGTCCCCAGTAGTATCGCCTGATGTGAACTGGTCGAGTACGAGGTTAACCTATATAGTCAACGGGAGCACTGGCCCGTCACTTACCGCCAGCCTGAAGAAATGCGGAAAGCTGGCATCAAACGCCGCGAGGGAGAAATTGAGCGCAGTCCCGGCATATCTCTCAACGTCGTCCACGAGAAGGGCAAATCCATTCCACGAGCTGGGCAATACATCCCAGGAGATGGTCTGGTTCACAAGTGGAATGGAGGAATTGTAGTTAGTCGAGTTAGTAAGGAACGTGGGTAACAAGGAACCAGATGGGCCATCCTCTTGGAGCTACAAAAGTGGGTCATATCGATATTTGAGTATTTGCGAAAAACGCTAGAAAGCTACCTCTACCGCTGTCTGCAGGATGGAATCAAAACCAAATGCAGCTGCTCCATTCAAGAACATCCCGAGTAAGAACGCTTGGAGGATTGCAGACATCCTTGTAGGAAAGGCAGTACCAGGAATAAGAGCCATAGAAATGATGTAATGGTGAATGCGGAGCTCCAAGCCCGGTAATTGGGATATCACCAAAACTACCAAGCCACCGATAATGTACCACTTCAGATAATGGGGGAGCCAGCCTGTCTTGCGCATGACGCGCACCTGGTTCAAGGCCAGAACAGATACAATGATAACAATGATAACAAGTGCTGTAATGGCACCAGACCGCTTGGACAAGTCAGAAGCCGTGAGGCGGCTAATAGGGATTTTGTCAAACGTGACATTGTTCAATACGCCAACCCAAAACGGTGCGAGATACCAGACCGAAGCCTCAAGGGGTGCCTTGGAAAACGCAGGCATGGTAAAACGGAACGCTAAGCGCCAGAAGGCATATGCTATGAACAGCGTGGGCAAGAAAGTACCGAATCCGTCACTGAGGATTGGGGGGGAAGCCCGGGGCTGAGAAAAGAGGGTGATGTGCCAGAAACCTATACACACAATGCACCAGTATAGAACAATTGCTTTGGGTCGAAGGACAACAAAGAGGATCCAAGTGATAATGATGTTGAACGCGAGCGCCGCATCACGGTCATCCTCACAGTGCGATAGATTGTGTGTCGCGCTAAGTCTGAAGGAGAGGGGGAAGACAGTAGGGAAACCAATCGATGCAAGCCCATGACTCCTTGTGGGAAGGAAGTCAGTAAAGTTTCCGACAAGTTCAACTGATGCACAGCCCCCTCTACGATTGTTTGTCAGACCCCTGGAAAAAGATGTCAGTTATATGATAGAATTTATTTTCGAAGTTGACCTACTGCTGATTCGCCGCAGCACAAACGAAGCTGTCCCCTCTGTATGTATGCTGTGCGTCTCCGCCCCCAACAATAAGAGGTACAAAGGCGATCTGTTCGTTCCCCACTGTCCTAGGATTTTGAAGAATGAGGCTGTCGCATTGCGCTGGACATCGAAAATCTATAGTTGAGTTAACGAAAGGCTCGCAGAGTTCTCCGTCTAGGCCGCAACCGTTATTTGATGACCAGAATGTAGCATCGCAAGTGATGAAAGAAGATGCTGGAGTAAGGAATGACTGCGCGCGTGAGAAGAAGGCGAAACTGATAATATAGGCGGCACCAAGAACAAGAAACAACCAAGAGTTCGTGAGGAGTCGAGTTAAGCGAAGGACAGTAGTTTCAAGAAGAATGCGTATGTGTCGCTCAAGGATATACTGATCAATGTCTAGCAAGGGGACAAGACCTATGGATGTCTGTGAGTTTGCGTTCCGGGATGAAACACCTCCGAAGACTGACCTGGTAGATCAACCTTTGGTCTTGGGCCTCTCACATAGTTAACAATGCGCAGAAGTACGTTCAGAGTACGCGGATGCGCTGTTGATAGTTTTCTAAAGATTCGGTCCTTTTTCGTCTCCGCCGTTGGCTCCAATACGGCTAGGTGAGAATCTTGTGAAAGGTCGGCAGGCTGGACGTCAATTTCTTCACGCGCCTTGTTGGTTTCTAAAAAGGGCACCATGTCTACCTTGTGCGGTGAGCTCCTCGCGTTGCCCTCAGCCATGTGTCATGCGTGTTAAAAGTTTGTACAATCATGATATATATATTTCCGTAATGACTAAGTCAAGTGATCGGCGGAATAATAAAAGGATAACAGATAAGATTGATTGGAATTCGATGACGGGTTGACCGGATTTAGACAGGTCCAACTATAGCAAGGATGAGCAGTTGACAAAGGGGTGAAAAGCAGACTCACTGTAGTCATAGACCAGGCGACACTCAATATCTTCTCCCCGAGGGCCCGTGAATTTCACGTGTCTCGTGTATCTCCTCTCTCCATCGACGACTTCAATTCCCCAGGTCTGGACCGAGGAAGATCATTACAACGGCCGAACATAGTCCGGAAGGACATACCTGGTTAGCGATCCAGGAAGTCCCGCTCTTCGGTGTGTCACTTTCGACGTAGGACTGGATAACACCATGTTCCAATGTATCCTCCGTCCACCCTCTTTTTAAAAAGTCCTCGTCGAAGACGTCAACTTTCGTCCTCCTCGATTTTCCAACCACAGCTCCGAAAAGGTGATCTTCATTTTGCCTTTCCTTCCAAATTAAAGTGCGTTTCTCGGTGGTACCAGGGATACCACCGGTCAAGGTTCTTCACGATTATAACCTTAGTGACGTATTAATAGACAGCCATTGCCTTACTGATCAATGTCGACGTGTTCAATACCCTCCTCGTCCTTGTAATGCTTGAGTTTGAGAGTAATGGTGCCGATGGAAATCGCCTTGCGTTTAAACCAACTGATACCTTGCAAGCGAAGTATCTCATCGGTACTATTGTCGCTCTTCACCTTATTCTAACAGAATGGATTTCAGAGCATTGAGAGAAATTTGTCAGTAGATCCGTTCGGGTCGCACCATGATATATGTTCCACTGATATTCAGGATGGTAAGGGAATCAGGCGTCGCCATAGTGGATAGATGTGAGATGTTTGGGAGACGTGATTGCGTGTAATATAGTTGCTATGCGACAATCACATGTCAAGCTTGTGGTCAGCTGGATTAAGACAGACAGCAAGGGGTGTCGGATCGGGTAGATCTGGACATGGTTGCCCCTCCCCCAAGTATAAGGAAATTGTTGTGACCATGCTTTGACATTCTGGCAAGTTTGGCAAGACAACGGCAAGGCAACGGCATTTAAGCTAACATGCAAGGCCATGCAGATGTAACGTGCTAATCCTGCATTTATTATACACTCTCCACTGCCCTTACCACCTCTTCTCTCCAAAGTCATCAATGAAGTACTGTATTTATTAAGACTCGTCGAATTTTAATCGGACTTTAAATTTAAGTGGGTACCGACGTTGTGCCGCCATCAGCCGATGTCAACCGGAAAGTTCCGTTACCTAATGCAGAACAAGATCCATCGCCCGATCCGACACCCCCTTGACGGACAGCCTCGAAGCCAGGTGAAATCAGTTCGGCGGGGTACCCTTTTTATCCGACTAATCCCCACTCGTTGTAGAGGTAGCAGTTTGTTACTGGCCCGAGGTCGATGAAAATAATGTGATCACTTTCCATGCAGCATCTTTACCGCGTTCCCATGCTTGTGGCCCTTTGGCTTCATCTCCACCGAATTCGACCATGATTCCATCCCGTTTCCACTCGCACCATATACCGATCGACCCGGAAGACGGACCTGCACCTCCCCCTTTGCGATCAGGCTCTCCTAAACACTGCACAAAGTCCTTTCCGGTTGTTTTCGAGGTAACCTCAAGGATTGACGGACGCGTCTGCACCTTGCCGTCCTTGTCCTTCACTTCTCCACCTACATCAATGACGAGAGGATATAATGGGAAAGACGAAAATGCTAGCTCTGCGGTCCGAGAATATGTAGCCTTTGACCGCGGACCAGACGCTGACGATGTCGGTATATTGTAGATATCAAGACTGTCCAAGATTAGCTGGTTGTTACTTAGTTCAGCTAGTTTGAGGCCAGTCTTGGGCTTGTAGCCCGACACAGGAGTGAAGAGAAGACTTAGGCCAAGCAGGTAATAGTTGAGATAAACGACGTCTGAATACGATTTGACTTCGGGAGTGGTTGGATTTGAAGCGGAAACATGAGTTGTAAGTGTGGTGAGGTACTGGGAGAGTTCTGACGAGGACGGATTGAGCCCGAAGAGGTGTCTAATTGGACTTGGAGACGTCATAACTGTATCTGGAGAAAAATCGTCAAGTATGGATTTGGAAAATTCAGAGGATGATGGATGCAGGGATAGCCGGCACGTGCTCAGCCAAGGCCGCAGCGTTGCAGTAAGCTTTCGTTGCACTATATGGTCCATTTCGCCAGAAATGGATAACGAGCATATTTCAACAGCCCAGGAGAATTCCCTTGTTGCTACTCAAGATGATAATGCCAACCATGGGCTTGCAAATGTACTATATGTACCACTTCGTCTCTCCCTCGTACTCACGACCAATCTTGTGTCTTACCTGCGCCCCTTTGCGGCCCAAATCATTCCTGTACTAATCTGTATCGTTCTTATACCGCTTATGCTTTTGCTTTCCTTGTTTTCTGGGTTCATTGTCTGGAAAAATGTTGCAGTCGGCTGGGAGTCTCCACTCCATCTTCAATTCGGGTAACGTCATTTCAGCGTTTTTTGTCTTTTCTGAGTTTAATCACGTGTATCATAGCGATGGCTCGCCTCCTTATGCATTGTCGACTCTCCCTCCTCTTGTTCCTCAACAACGCTATGATGTTTCTGTTCAACTGAGTATTCCTGCCATCGAATCTAATTATGCTCTCGGAAACTTCATGACTACTCTGACTCTCAGTACTACGTCCAATAAGACTTTGTCTTCGGTTCGCCGTCCGGTGAGTAACCAGCAGACTCATTCGATGCAGCCTTTCATTCGCATCTCCAACAAGGCAATCGTGTTTCCTCCCGGAAGATCCTTCTTTCGCCAAAAGCCTAGTACAATCAGTATCACGGTACCGATGGTATCATCATTTCTTCCAGATTCCTCCACAATTGTCGCATTTGTCGAAGTAGGTCGTCGCGACCAATGGAAAAGCCTAGGCAATGGTGAAGGACGAGAGATCAGTGTGATATCCGCTTCAGTCAGGGGTTCCGTTGTTCATCACGGCATCCGGTAGGATTGGCCATATAAAGAGTTTCAAGTATCTGATTTCTCTTTAGCGGCCTTGTCTCCCGTTTCCCCCTCACATCTGCCTTGATATCGGCAACCATGTTCCTTGTCATAATATCTGTCATCCTGGCAGGGTGCATATTACCTACTATGTTTCCTCGAGCACCAAGAGATGGAAGTAGTCCTGATACTGGAGGAAAATCAACGGATGTTGGGATCAGTACCCCATCCTCTTCAAGTCCTGACATTGACGAAAAATCTCTCGTGAGGCGTAGAGGTAAGCTGAGGAGAAGCCTCAGTCGAAGACCAGTGAGTCCACCTACTTTCTTGCCTGTTTAAACTGGACATTTTATTCACGTCACCAGAGAATCAAGGTCGAGACCATGCCGGCTGCAAGTATCAAGTCAAATGCTCTTCACCGGCGCCCATCAAGACCTTTGGATGGACAACCTGACTTCGACTCTTTTGACTGAGCCACACAGGCGTAATGCAGGTATAGCTTGGAAGTTAGACGCGACTCACTCATAAAAACTTTTACTTTCGAACTCCGTAGACTGCTGTATACATTCGAAAAGTTATCTCCTGGGTCACACCCAGCCTCATGAAGATCATCCTGTCGTATGAAAGTAGAACGCTTAATCATATAAAGCACTGCCAATGTGACATCATCATGCGCTCGCTTTCGTCGTTGCGCCCTCTTCCTGAATCGCAAGTTGGTCACTCGATATGAAGTTCTTATCTGAAGCAGTCTGAGGGAGTGTTTGGAGAGGCGTATCCTCCATATTTCCAAGAACCTCCGTTTCAGCCTTGGATTGTGATGTTTGTTTTGACGGAGGACCACTCAACTCCTTCGCCAAGTCTCCTGCTTCATCCCCATCAAGTCCCAGTTCCGCAACGAGATTTATTAGCTCCTCCTCAGTGACATTGACTCCCTGTAGACCATAGCCTTCAATTTCTGTGCTGATGTCGAACTCCCCCTGATGCTTGTTGACTGGAATGGTCTTCTTGCCTTTGAGGGGGGAGTCGGGCGGCGGTTGAGCAAGGATCTTCCTCTTGAGATGTTCCGGCGTCATTTGCAATGGAAGAACAGCACCGGGAACACCGATTGGCCGTGCAGGGATCACTTGCTGATCTTCGTCTTCATGCCAGGTCTCGTTGAGGCGCAAGAAGGAGTCTAATTCACCGCATTCGACGGCATCTTCGCTGGTCACCAGTTAGGTTGTGACTACGTGTCATAAAATATCACCCACAACTCAGCAAATGTCTGCATATTTTATGAGCATTGAGTGAACATCAAGATGTATGAAGGTACCATACACCAGGAAACTGGTTGCCAATGAGGATCCCAGGCAGTTGTTGTTTGTCTGCAGTTCCTTATATATAGTCTAGAGTTACAATGAAGGCATAAAACGTACCCTGTGGTGCTCTCCTCTTCCATAACCGTTTCGCAGATTCATCCGACGCTAGGTCATAAGAATTAAATGGAATCTTCTTGACCTGAAGGATGCGCAACAAATACTCTAATAGTCCCAATAAGCATTGGCATTAGGTCTAGAGATAGATCCAACCTTGTCGTTGTCTCAGAGCCGGCTGAGATGCTATTGTAGTCAAGAAGACGGAGATGGGAGGTGAAGGCATGGGTGCGAAGGAGATCTTGAGCCCTCAATGCAAGTATCAGATCTGTGATCGTACCATTTTTGATCGAACTCGAAAAACATCCGAATCATCTTCCGCTTCTGGATACATATTTATCGCGATGGCAGCAGCTCCCGCTGGTCCTCGAGTTAAAGCTCTTGTCGTCTGCTTGGGTACAGAAATATTCTGATCAAGTTATAATGCTACTTTATGAC
Source organism: Termitomyces sp. MG145 (assembly GCA_003313055.1). Taxonomy (NCBI): domain Eukaryota; kingdom Fungi; phylum Basidiomycota; class Agaricomycetes; order Agaricales; family Lyophyllaceae; genus Termitomyces; species Termitomyces sp. MG145. The sequence goes on along the minus strand of QGOB01000042.1, from coordinate 184,229 downwards.
TTTTGCATCAAAGGAAATATCTGCCGGTCCCCGATGGGTGAGGCGGTTTTGATAGATATCGCCAAGAAACGCAACATCGACATTGTCGTGGACAGCTGTGGTACTTCTGCGTACCATCTAGGCGAGGATCCCGACGATAGGTAGGCGGAAAGTCAGTGCTAAGGCTAAAGAAAAAACATGAAATGACCATGAGCTCAGAACTGTTCAGGTGTGCAAGAAGGTGAGTATAAATGAATTCGTACTCAACCGCTCATCCAAAATTTGATCAATAGCACAACGTCCCCATATCCTGCATAGGTCGGCAGATTGAAACATCTGACTTCACGAACTTCACCCACATCCTTGCCGCCGATGAAAGTAATCTTCGGCAGCTCTTACAAGTGAAACCGCAAAACTCCACAGCCGATATTCGATTGTGGGGCTCCTACCTTGATAACAAATCTATTCCAGATCCATACTACGGCGTAAAGGTATATACCCCTTTCTTGACTATATTTCTCGCTAATGAATTGAGTCGCTGGTTTCTTAGGATGGATTTGAGCAGGTCTTTCAACAATGCATGGCACTCTCAAATGCTTTTCTTGATGCAGTAGCCGGAAATATAGCTGAATAGCTGAATCATGGTGGTACACGCAACTGTGCTCATTTATACTGTTACAGTGTCCGTGATGTGTGTGATCGTCATTGCTCATTGGTGGGTAGGCATATTCACAGAGGCACGGTTGCCAACCGCATCCTCAGACCTCCAAAGGCTTGTCGTGGTCTGCGACAGCGAAAAGATTAGAAGCGCAGACCTTGCAATGGAATCTGTTACCTTATTCTGGGTATAGAAATTGATACCACTAAGTGAACGGAGCAAAGATCAGTCATTTAAAAAGGTGGATATTAACGCCTTACCTTTTGCCGTAGAAACCAACATCACCCAAAAAGCTTGCCTAGAACAATCCTTAGTTGAGTTTCCTTGAGCAGGGCAAATTTCATACCTTGTTACCACTCCAAGAGAACATGGGCAACGGGACAGGGATTGGTACATTGATACCAATCTGTCCGACGTTGACATTGCTTTCGAATTTTCTTGCAGTAGCCCCAGATTGAGTGAAGATTGTAGCTCCATTGCCATACTTATTCTCATTGACGATGTCTATCGCATCATCGAGACTGGGGGCTCGAATGATCAATAATACTGGTCCAAAGATTTCCTCCCTGTGAAAAGGAATGAATCGAGTGTCGCCCTTGCAAACATTAGACCTTGCGTACTTGTAGCACTTCATCGAGGTGGAAGCCTCGATGACAGTAGGACCAACAAAGTTACCATCAGGATAGGCAGGGACACTGAGGTTTCGACCGTCCAGGATGATAGTCCCACCTTCCTCTTCAGAAGATGAGATCAGGCCAACGACTCGCTGCTTTGCGGTAGGAGAAATCAAAGGACCCCTGATATTGATTCGTCACAAAAATAATGAAAACATTTCGTCTTCAAGACGTACAGGTCCGTGCCATCCTCAAAGCCACCGTTGACTTTCAGTTTCTTGGCGCCCTCGAGGAGATCCGGGAGCCAAGATTGAGTCTCTCCAACAAGGATGGCTAGAAAAATGATAGTAGAAACGTCTCAGAGCACGGATGCATTCATCTTACCTACGGATATTGCCATGCAACGTTGCCCAGCAGCTGCGTATAATTAATCTCAAATCACAGCATCAATTTGCTTTCTCAATCACCTCCGAAAGCAGCTCCAATAATTGATTTGAGGGACAGGTTCTTATTTGCTGCGGACCAACTTTCAGAACATTCAGAATACTGTAAAAGGTTAGACTAACCATCAGGCATGACCACAGCGTGATTCTTGGCTCCGAGATTTGCCTTGTAGAATAATGTGTCAACAATGTGATAAATAATCTATCCGTGAAATAAACCTGCCTGTACCCTCTTGCCATTCTGAGTTCCTCTCAAGTACTCTTCGTCAGCTGTGAAGATAAAGATTAGGGGAACATTGTATACCTCTCATAGATGTATTTCCCAGCTCTGTCGCTTCCCACAAAACTAATCGCTTTAATCTCTGGATGGTCACATATCGCATTGACAGTGTTGACACTACCATGAACGACATTGAGCACACCAGCAGGAAGACCTCAAGAGTATTAATCTAGCTATATATGAAGTAGGGGTGACATGTTGCATCTCACCTGCACGTTGACACAGTTCTGCAATTATTATGGCTGCACCCGGGTCACGTTCAGAAGGCTTTAAGATGAGAGTATTTCCAGTAACGACAGCCATGGGTATAGTCCATAATGGGATCATCCTGTATTAGCAAATGAATAACCTCCATGTTTTTAGAACATTTCAGGATCTCACGCGGGAAAATTGAACGGTGCGATACTGGCACACACTCCGAGAGGTACCTTTCTGACATAAGTGTCCATGTCTCTGCTGACTAGAAAGGAAACATAGATGTAAGGCAAGAGAGAAAGATTTTTAGACCCATACCCTCAAGTTTCTCTCCCATCAACATAGAAGTTATACCAATAGCAGTTTCCACCACCTGAAGCCCACGGAGGAGGTCACCGTGAGCATCTATATTCTATTCAATATCCGAGAAATAACAAGCGACACAGCCCATTGCCTACCTGCAACAGTTTTGCCTTGCTCTAGGACGATGCTGTTGGCGATTGCATCTGCATTCTCACGAAGGAGTTGCTGGAGGCTGGATCATGATCAACACTGCGGATCGTGAGGATCGATGAAGTACGAACTTCAACACAATTCGTTGACGACTCAGCACGCTTGTCTTCTGCCATGTCTTAAAAGCGTGCGCTGCAGCATCTGCAGCCTGTGCAAATTCATCACTGGTCGTGTGAGGGACCCGCGTGAGAAGGGTTTGTGTCGACTAATTGAAACACGAGTGAGGAAAGATAGAATTGAGAAGGGTCCAGTACACCAACAGGATCGAGAACATCTATCCATTCTGACGTCTTGCTCTCCAGCCACTCTCCTCCTATGAAATTCTTGGTCGTGCCTCCGGTAGCACTGGTGCCCTTCCATTCTGCAGAAATCTGTTCAGCCTTCGGAAGGGCAGCTGCACTCAGAGCAAAGCGCGGTGTGGAGGTAGAATTGCCATGACCTTCAAGACGGTAAGGTGGTAGGGCAGACATGTGGGATGAGAGAAGACTCGGATCTTGAGGACGCCCATGACTCCCTGTGGGTTTTCTCTATCCCGACGGATTAGCACGTTTTAGGCCCGTGACCAATCACCTCGAAATCGCGAAGCGGCTGAGAGAAATTATTCATTTTGAGTCATACCAAGTGAACCAGTATCCAACATGGCTACTTTATTTTTGAATTTTTGATTGGTCGGTCTATTTTCGGAGTCCTGACAATGATTTTCCTGGCATCCACAGCATTCAGCAAGAATAGTATTGGGAATGTAGATGATAGTCAAGTGAGTACATAGATGAAGAAACATTTTTTGAAGGAGGCTGAACCGGTATTGAGTTTGCGAAGGGTGACTATAGAACTTCCAGATTCTGGCTGATTCTGGTGACCAATGTACTTCAGAGTTCCGAGTTGGCGCTTCGCGGCAGTCTCGGTCCGAGCTGGGAAAACAGGAAATTTAGTAGCGACTACTTCCTTTGTGATACTGAATGAATGAGCTTCTCCTATGACAAAGTTAGCGCGATGCGTTGTTAGAACTTTGAGTTTTCGGTGCGGAGGCTTGCACCCGCTCATGGTCTGGACGAGTGTACCTGAGTCTGAAGGGATGGTTCCCGCAGGACGGTATACTCAGCAATTGGCGGACTCCGAAGTATGTCGAATTGAAATTTCAAACTCTGCTCCGTCAACCAGAATTGAGCGCTCCTCATGCAGCAGGACATATTGCGTATTTCCGACTAGGTTCTTATAATAGATAGTCCTTTACGCGGATCCTGTTAGTCCTACAGGTGAGTAAGCTTCCCACTCCGGCAAATATTGAATCGTTGCGAGGTCGATTAGACAAGGTCTTCCATAAATGCGTAGCTGAAAAAATGATCGAATTGCAGAATCATGGTACACGGGATATTGCTCATGAGTAAAAGTGTCCTTAATACATAGGTGAAGTATTACCGCTCAATGGTGGGTAGGCATGTTTACAGAGGCACGGTTGCCGACCGCATCCTCAGACCTCCAAAGGCTTGTTGTGGTCTGCAATAGCAAAAAAAATTAAAGGCATATGCCTTGCGATAGACTCGAATTACCTTATTATGGGTGTAGAAGTTGATACCGCTAGCAAAAAGAAGCAAAGATCAGTCTTTGAAAAGGTTCAAATTAGTACCTTACCTTCTACCGTAGAAACCGATATCACCTAAAAAGCTTGCCTAGGGCAATTTTCAGCTGGGTCGCACTGGGAGAGAGACTTCATACCTTATTTCCGCTCCATGAGAACATGGGCAACGGGACAGGAATTGGTACATTAATACCAATCTGTCCGACGTTGACATTACTTTCAAACTTTCTTGCAGTAGCGCCAGACTGAGTAAAAATAGCGGTTCCATTACCATACTTATTTTCGTTGATGATGTCGATCGCATCATCAAGACTGGAGGCTCGAATGACTACTAAAGCTGGCCCAAAGATTTCCTCCCTGTGAAAGCTAATGAAATGAGTTCTGCCATAGAATTAACTCTGCGTACTTGTAGCATCTCATCGAGGTCGAAGCCTCAATGACAGTAGGACCGACAAAGTTACCATCAGGGTAGACAGGTACACTGAGGTTTCGACCATCCAAGAGGATTTTCCCGCCTTCTTCTTCAGCAGATGAGATCAGGCCAACGACTCGCTGCATTGCCGCAGGAGAAATCAAAGGTCCTCTGGAATCTATTCGTCAAAAAAAATCAAGGACCATCTGATCTTGGAAACATACAAATCTGCGCCGTCCTCGAAACCTCCGTTGGCTTTCAGTTTCTTGGCACCCTCAAGGAGATCTGGAAGCCAAGACTGGGTATCTCCAACAAGGATAGCTAAAAAGATGTTGAAAGAAACGTCTCGAGCAACTATGCAATCGGCCTACCTACGGATAATGCCATGCAACGTTGTCCGGCAGCTGCATATGACGACAATCAATTTCAAGTTTCAACACTAATCTGTCCGAAAATCACCTCCGAAAGCAGCTCCGATGATCGAATTGAGTGCCAAGTTCTTATTGGCTGTAGACCGACTTTGAGAGCATGTAAAACTCTGTAGAAGAATGAATCTTACCATCAGGCATGACAACAGCGTGATTCTTGGCTCCAAGATTTGCCTTGAAGAATAAGTAATGCGTCAACAGTGCAATAACTATCTTGTGCATAAAATGAACTTGCCTGTACCCTCTTGCCATTCTGAGTTCCCCTAAATTATCCGGCTTCAGCCGCGAAAGTTTGAGAATCATTCTGTACATACCTCTCATAAATGTGCTTCCCAGCTTTGTCACCTCCCACAAAACTAATGGCTTTAATCTCTGGATGGTCACATATTGCGTTGACGGTATTAACACCACCATGAACGATATTGAGCACACCAGCGGGAAGACCTCCAATACAATTCTAACTATACTAGCTGAACATGACATGATACTTCGCATCTCACCTGCACGCTGACAGAGTTCCGCAATCATCATGGCTGCACCCGGGTCACGTTCAGAAGGCTTTAAGATGAGAGTATTTCCAGTAACGACAGCCATAGGTATAGTCCATAATGGGATCATGCTATCATGTAAGATGAATAAGCTCCATAATTATGAAGGTTTTTGTGATCTTACGCGGGAAAATTGAACGGCGCGATACTTGCGCACACTCCGAGAGGTATCTTTCTGACATATGTATCCATGTCTTTGCTGACTAGGAAAGAATCAATGATTCAAGACGCGAAGCAAAATCTTTGAAACAATAGACCTTCAAGTTTTTCTCCCATTAACATGGAGGTTATGCCAATGGCAGTCTCTACCACCTGAAGGCCACGGAGTAGGTCACCGTGAGCATCTATGTCCTACTCAATATCTGAGAACAAGTAATAGAACCTTGTGCATACCTGCTATAGTTTTGCCTTGCTCTAGGACGATGCTGTTGGCGATTGCATCTGCATTCTCACGAAGGAGTTGCTGGAGGCTGGATCATGATCAACACTGCGGATCATGATGATCGATGAAGTACGAACTTCAACACAATTCGTTGACGACTTAGCACGCTTGTCTTCTGCCATGTCTTAAAAGCGTGCGCTGCAGCATCTGCAGCCTGTGCAAATTCATCACTGGTCGTGTGAGGGACCCGCGTGAGAAGGGTTTGTGTCGACTAATTGAAACACGAGTGAGGAAAGATAGAATTGAGAAGGGTCCAGTACACCAACAGGATCGAGAACATCTATCCATTCTGACGTCTTGCTCTCCAGCCACTCTCCTCCTATGAAATTCTTGGTCGTGCCTCCGGTAGCACTGGTGCCCTTCCATTCTGCAGAAATTTGTTCAGCCTTCGGAAGGGCAGTTGGACTCAGTGCTAAGCACGGTGCGGAGGTAGAAAGGGCACGAGCTAAGAGACGGCGAGGCAAAGCAGACACGTACATATGGATGGGAGAAGACTCGGAGCTTGAGGATAACGTCACACGCGGCGGGGTCACGTGGGACGTGCCAAACATTTTATTGGAATCCTCACACTAGCTGGCTTTTGGCGAGCCGCAATGCATCGTACTAACGTGTCACCTGCTATGAATGGCTTTCATCCAAACAACGTAGCCTCGTCCAGTTCTAGTCCACATCCTGATATTTCCACTCATATGTATAACAACAATCTCTCTCACCATCAACAGCGGCTCCATCACCACCCGCCACCGCAGATGCATCCTCCCAATCACTCTCAGTGGAACGGGCCTCTGCGTCAAAACCCCATGCCCCAGATGTACATGCCCCCCACCCCACACAATCAGCCCTATAATCAGCCCTGCTGGCCCAATATCAATCAAATGCATCCTCAGCAGCTCCCCAATGGGTTGCCCCCCATTGGTGGTTTTAACATGCCTTTTTTTCCGTCACAGATGATGCAAGATCCCTTCCATCCCCCTGTGGAGCGAACAGAAGAGAATATCATCCTGCAAGCCCTTGTCGAAAGCAAGAACAGACGAGAATCCTACAAGGACGCGTTGAATTCTTTGCACGGGGTAAGGCCCTGTACCTTCTGTATCTTTTTACGCGCCTGAATCGTATCAGAGGAACGACCACACCGCAAGTCAATGGAAAGACTATTATCTCGATCACAAGGATCGTTTGGACGACACTATTTTCGTCTACCTGAATCCACCAAAGGATGCCTTCCAGGCTATTAAAAAACCCTCGCCCAGCACGTACAGGGTAGAACCATCCCCCGCGCGTTCTCAGCCTCCCAAGCCTAAGCGGCAGGATTCTATCCAACGCGCTCCCCTACCAAGAGCAGGCAGGAATACTATAAATAGTCTTACCGCTCCCGCTCCTGTTTTTGGTGATCGTTTACCTCCTCCCAATGCTGATATACAAATTCCTGATCCTCCGTCGCGTTCTCCATCACCGCCGACTGTAGTAATACCCCATCGGGGTAGGGGAAATAAATATACTCCCGAAGATCGAGACTTTTTCCTGAAATTTATTTCCTGGCGTCTAAAAGGTGATCCAAGTCTGACCAGGAATGATCTGTGCGCCATGTTAGCTGAAAAAGTACGCGAGCTTCTGATTCCCATGCCATCAACTCTAACCCACATATGATATCATCCAGGCACCTCATCATACCGCTCAATCATGGGCGTCTTACTGGTCTAACAAACACGATGTCCCCGACAAAATTCTTGCTGCGGCTAAGGGTGATGACTATGGTTTTGAAGAGTCGGAATCGGAAGAAGAAAAGAAACCCGTGAGACGACGACCAAAGTACAAGGATTCGAGCACAGAAGAGGAGGATGACGATGATGACGATGACAAGGATAACCAGTCTGAGCCAGATGATAACGATGATGACGAGCCTATTAAAGCGTACTCGGAAAGCGAAATGGGACAGGGAGGGGAGCCATTCACTGAGGCTGACCTTTATATCACTGCCAAGTATATGTTGACATGTCCCAACTTTGACATCATTTCCGGCAGAGAACGGTGGGAGCCTTATAGTAAACGCGTAAGTTTCCGAATGTCGGTCTTATCCTGTCTGTTTCGTCGGTGCCTAACACTATCTGCTCTCAATTAGTATCCTCAACGATCTGCGAAATCGTGGGCCGAATATTACCGCCGAAATGAAAAAAGTAAGTTGACAGTGATGCGCAAGAGGTAGACACGATACCAATCTTCTATGTTATAGCAATAAGCAGACTTGCGAGAAAGATGGAGAAGCAGGGTCATGACCTTTCCGCAAAGTCATCAATTCCAAACCAACGCGAGCAACCCTCTTGGGTGTCCAATGATCTGCATCAAGTAAAGCGTAAATACAGCGTAGATTCTGACGCTGACGGAGAAGATGACAATGAACGTCCTTCTAGTAGGAACAAACGTGGGAGAGGTGGTGAAGCATAGTGTTGTTTCACTGGATTGGACACAACTCTCATTCAATTTTATACACCTTGTGGTCATATCCTCTTGGCTATCTAATACGTAGATCATCTCCCTACACTTTTCGGACAAAACAGGTGTACTTGACAGGAAATGGTTAGTTTTGAATCCTTGTAAATATCATAGCATGTTTGTACGTAGTCGGTAGTCTGCCTTGCCACGTGTTGTTCTGATTGATGTCAGAGATTGATAGCAACGCTGTACTCTTCTCGAACCAACTACATAACTAACATGGATGAAGAATATGACGTGCGTTCGCTCTCATCACTGAACGATCTTTCAATGACTTGGGGGGGCAGGTCATCGTTCTTGGTACAGGCTTGACGGAATGTATCCTTTCTGGATTGCTTTCCGTCGAGGGCAAGAAAGTGCTCCATATGGATCGTAATGACTACTATGGCGGCGACAGTGCAAGTTTGAACTTGACACAAGTACGTTATCTCTGATGATAGAAAATGGCTGGCAGATGCTGAAGTTGATCAGTTGTACCGCAAATTCCGACCAGATCAAACACCTCCTGCTGAACTTGGCCGCGACCGCGATTATGCCGTCGATCTCATTCCCAAGTTCATCATCGCCTCAGGAGAGCTTACAAAGATCCTTGTGCACACAGACGTTACTCGCTACCTTGAGTTCAAGCAAATCGCCGGTAGTTTTGTATACCGAGACGGAAAGATTTCCAAAGTGCCTAGCACAGAAATTGAAGCCGTCAAGAGCCCTTTAATGGGCCTCTTCGAGAAAAGGCGAGCGAAGAAGTTCTTCGAATTTCTCCAAGGATGGAAAGACAGTGACCCAGCCACTCATCAGGGTAGGGATTCGACTGCCATCTGGTTGTATATAAGATATTGATATGGCCTTTCTTAGGCATTGATCTCGACAGGGATAGCATGAAAACCGTTTATGAGAAGTTTGGTTTAGAATCTGGGACTCAGGACTTCATCGGCCATGCTATGGCTCTCTACCTAGATGATGAGTAAGGCCTGTCACGTATCTCCCTTGCTGATATCGATGCCTTCTTGCAGTTACATCAACAAGCCTGCACGACCGACATACGATCGCATCATTTTGTACACCTCTTCGATGGCCCGTTATGGTAAATCTCCTTACATATATCCCCTGTACGGCCTCGGGGAACTTCCGCAATCCTTTGCGCGTCTCAGCGCTATCTATGGTGGTACATACATGCTTGACAAGCAAATTGACAAAATTGTCACCGACTCTGATGGAAATTTTGTTGGTGTCACCAGTGGCGGGGAGACTGTCAAGGCAAAGCAGGTCATCGGAGATCCCAGTTACTTTGGAGCAGGCAGTGAAAAGGAAAGTGGAACACTTCGGGTGATTGAAGTGGGCAAAGTTGTCAGGGCCATCTGTTTCCTTAAGCACCCCATTCCAGGCACAGATAACAGTGACAGCGTGCAACTCATCATCCCTCAAAACCAAGTCGGCCGGCGAAATGGTGTGGTTGAATGTATTCACTTCCTCTTTTTTCTGATGAAATGCCGCAGATATATACATCGCGATGGTCTCATCGACTCATAACGTCTGCGCGAAGGACATCTACGTCGCAATCGTGAGCACCATCGTCGAGACAGACAGACCTGAGCTTGAAATCGTACCCGGCCTGAATCTCTTGGGTCCCATTCATGAAAAGTGAGCATCTTTGCGACCGTGTTTGTGCATTCAGTGTCTGATCTTCCCAAATCAGATTTGTTACTATCTCACCGTTGTATGAACCCACGTCTGACGGCAAGCAAGATAATATTTTCATTACCCGCTCTTACGATGCGACCTCTCACTTTGAGACTGTCGTTGAAGATGTTCAAGATGTCTGGCAGCGCGTCACGGGCACACCTTTGGTTCTCAAGAAACGTGAAGTCGATGTTCAGCAGTAGTTTTCTAGTTTATGACAAGAAACAGTTTACATCCATAATGGCCACTCTCACGATTTTGTACAGTCATTCCACAACGTCATTTTGTCCAAATTCTCGATCAGAAAAAGGAATTCATATCGAACTCTGGTACTCCGATATCTTGTTTCGCTGATCTCATTAGGTTTCCAATACCAACTTTCCTAGCAAACAAATCCCCTTGGTTTTGCAAGAGTTCCGGCTGTTCTTTGATAACGGGTGGAATTCCAGGCGGAGGACGTTCAGGAGAGGTGGTTCTAGTGGATGGTTGCGACAAGATGGGCATGTCAATCATGATAGATGATCTTCGGCGTACGGCGCGATCAAACAAGGATCGACGGCAGAGATTCGGACTAGGAGGCGGTGATGCTTGATCATTAGCTGCCACGATGTTGGCCATGTCGACAACAGACGGTCGATCAAAAGACCATGACCTCACTAGGTCCAAACCAAGTACGTGACAACCTGAGGAGCCGTAAGGACTTATGACGAAGGTCAGACTATGATGAGGTACCCACCCATTCTGCAAAAGACACGGGCCATTTGGAGGACAAAATTGTACTCTGATCGTCCAGAGATCTCACTTGTTCCTTGTGCCGCCTGCAAGGTCTTGGACCGTAGTTGAGAAAACAAAAGCGCAAGACTAGGGTCATCATAATGCGGCTCTCCAATCTCCATCACCTGAATGTTCAGAGAATTTGCGATATCTTGTAGGGGAGTCTAGATATTTGATTCAGCTGACAGCAAAGAATCTGATGCAGTGTGACGACTCACCAGTAGAATTCTTACAGCCATATCTCGACGATGAAGTAACCAGAATGCCCAGCTTGCAAGCCACCGATTTCCATTCCTGAAAGCTATTGGTAGAACGACGCTATCGAGGATTTCGAGTAATATAGGTCCTTCGTTACTTTGTTCAACGACGCGAGCCAAGGCAACAGCTAGCTGAAAGTCGTCAAGTTGTTTGATGCACACGTTAACGGCGTCTTTAAGCGCTCCGCCAAGGAGAAAGAAAGCCGCAGCGTACTCTGCGGTTGATGACGTAAGCATCCTTGGAGTCTCAAAGAGAGCAAAGAGTCCACTAACCAAATCGTCTCTTGCTCAATAATGCGAATGCATTTTTCAGCGCCGCGGTGCGCCATCGAGGTTCTGAAAAATCATTTGAGAGGAATTTGAGCATGAGTCCCTGTTCTTGGTGCCATGCAGCCTGCCTCCATAGTCCATGGACAAGCTTAACTTTGCCGAGAGCGAAGTAATAGAGAGAACAGGCTGTGGGATCTCTGTTATCTCCTGCCATGTACTCGTTGCGCGCTATAACTTCCATTTGTGTTCTCTGAATGACATGGTCATTGATGCAGGGAAAGAGCGGATATGCACGACAAACCAAGGTATCCACGGAGGTCAACCAAATGGGAATTCCCACTGCTCGTGCATTTATCCATCCGAGCTTTCCGTCACATGCTACCGAGGAAGCATTTAACAAAAGATCTTGACTTTCGCTATGAAACGCCCATATCATATCTCGATAACGAAGACGTTCTCTCCGACCTGACGCTCTGAGTTGTGCACCCTTGGATTGAGGGCTGCTTGGGAATGATGAACGATGGTTGAGAATATAAAAGGACCGCATGGAAATCAGATATCGCAGGCCGTTAGAATCTAAAGCCCGACGTTGCTCATCGATCTATGCATAAAGAGAGGTGGGGAAGAATATGAATAAGGGATTATTGACTGACCTCTAACGTCGTTTGTATGAGCGTGAGGAGATGTGATTGCTCATTGGGTGTTAAGTGGGGAAGTGGATGTGTCTCGAGGGCCTCCATGAGGTCCAGAACGAGTGTACGAGAAAAGCCTTCTTCAGATCTGGAAAAAGCCATCAAGATAGGACACGATAAAGATAGGATATGTCCTACTCTACGACTCTACACTCTGAGTGGTTTTCAAATAGGGAAGTGTAACCTTTCCTTTGCACAGATACCTGTGTCCACCCTCGAATGAGTCTGGTGATTCTTCATGAAAATCATATCACTGACAGAACTAGTACTTGAATCTGTTTTGAAGAAACTTTCCGCTGGGAGAGATGTCCACCGAATTTGATTATTGTCCCTGATGCTGGCGGTGATATCTTTTGATAAATTAACAATGACATTTTTGACAAGCTCGACTTTTTCTTGAATAAAATGGGTTATTGATCGACAATGTGAGAGCCGTGCTGCTTACCCCATAATAAGCATTGTAGGATCATCTGTGGATGATAATCATCCAGAGGCCCATTGTGTCTTACGGCATATTCGAATAGAGTTTCTTCATCTGATGCCGAAGATGATGAATCATAGAAAAACATCTGATGTCCTGCAGCTATAAGAAATGACCCATTGTCGAGCCAGATGGAATCGCTAATGGGTAAAGGAATGAACCTTGATGATGCAATCGTTGATCATAGAACTGAAGGCAATTATATGATCCACAAACCCTCCGATCTCGATCGTGGTACACGTTGCCCATCCAGGACCTTCATCGAAATAGGTCATTCGCTGCTGGCATAGCAGCTCGACGCGATGGCGGAAGCCAACAGCAAGGATAGACTGGTTGTCGGGAGTTGATGTCCAATCTAAGTCATTGATACGCTCACTGAATGAACAGAATTAAGATAATGGCGGAGAAAAAAGCACTTGAAACACACCTATAGTGTGTACAAAAATCTAGACCAGTAGCAAATTCTGATTCTTGCGAATTCCATATTGTCAACTCATCACCATTTGGTCCGGGAACGACTAGGATGGATCATCAATAAGCATGAGACTCATGCATTGAAGTAACAATACTCCCTCAAAGCGGTTTTTTTGGCAGAGCTACAGCTTGCTTTCGTTATTCTTGTGCGACCTGTCTTCACAGTTCCTGTGCGCCTCCACAAAGGTGTCTGGTTGTATTCAGGAACCCAAAAGTCTAGTTCTCCGGAATGAGAGACACTGAGAAGGACATCGGGTTCTGTCGAAGACTGTCTCTGACCCCAAGCCATCGGGTCAACGGGCAATATGAACTTTGGCGAATTCGAGAGCGGTAGATTGGATTGTGAGCGAATTTGTATAGTTGGAGAAGGACCATAAGAAGCACGGAGGTGGACGATCGATAACCCAGATGTGATTCCAACTATGGAATCACTTTCATCTTCAGATGGTATCGAGAACAGATAGTCTATCGCTGGCACAGAAAGACTCTGAGGAGGCATTGAGTGCAAAGTCAACGTCCCGTCTGATGCCATATAAGTCACAAAAGTCTGCCCTATACTTGGTTTGCTTCACAGAGGCACGAGGGAATGAAAATGTTTGATTTACCTCTTTGGAGTACAACAACGTCATCTGCAGAAGACCAGGAACTTGAACGGACCAGCTGAGTGCCATTGTTAAGGACTCTCCAGGCCTCGCCACCCATGACACGCATAATGCCTACTCCAGCACCTTCCGGTGTCCTTACAAGCCTGACAACTTTGGACTCTTCTTCTAGGATCCTGGGTAGCATGCTTGAAGATTGTATGAGTCCATCACTCTGTGCATCGAAGAAGGCAACAGGAGAAAGATTGAAAATTGTTAATGGAGAGGAGGTTGCAAGTGTCAGCATAGATGGGTCTGTATTGGGCAACAGGGAGAGATAAGAAGGCGGTGCGGGCAAGGTAGACGGTGGCAAGTGTTGTAGCGTAAATTGTTTCAAGAGTGTCGGAGGTCTACGATCTACATTCTGGCAAGGAAGAAATCAATTCCAAGCCAAAACGTCGGGGAAGAAAGATAACTGACTACGACTGCGCTTACAACGACGGAGCCGTCACCGAATACTCGAAGGAACAAATCCCAACGTTCGTCCTTGACATCTTGAATTCGACGAAGACGAGCATTATCATGATCCGGCCATCTTTTCAATGTCTCGTTCAAAGCCTTTCCGACAACTTCTCTATCAAGCCAAAAAGCAGTCGACACGGTCTGATTCAAATGGTGGGAGGCGGCGGAGAAAGGAAGAGTTGAGAAGATGTCTAGGGATGCGTGAAGCTGTAGCTGTTGAGGAGAGTCTAGCACAGGGAGGAAGATGCGAATTGTGGCGTCATCAGTGACAGTATAAAGTATTAGGTCATCGCTATAGAACGGATGGATAAGATGTCTGAACTCAGGGTGTACGCTGATACTGACCGGCTTGTCGGTTGAGGTTGTCGCCAAGCAAAGTTTACTATGGTTCGCGGATGAGGTATAACTTGAGCCTGGCGACCTGATGTGGTAGAGTACATCCTGATTGCATTATCCGACTACATGGAAAAGATCAATGATAGCTGTAGGGAAATCATCTTCTGATCAATTACATACCGCGGATGAAGTGGCAATATACATCAACGAAGGCGCGAAGTGTACGCAGGTCGGAGAACACGAACTGAAAAGGGATTCAGAAACCAAGGACCGAAACCAAAGATCTCGTGAAGACTTCTACCGAATAGTCCATTTTTGTGACCAACTGGGGAGATCGTTCTCGAGAATCAATGTGTATACTGAGAGGCTGAGCTGAGAGCCAACAGCGAGCAAACCTAGTCATCGTAAGTTTGGCACCCATAGAAGAAAGTCAACCTCACCAGATTTGCAATCAAGTGCGGTGATGACCTGACTTTCTGGAAGTATAAGGGTCGAGTGAATCAACCAAGTATCCCTCTTCACGCCAGAGAGGTTCCAAGCGGCGATGCGATTGTTCATGGCGGCGAAGACCTTGAAAGATCTGATAGTCAGACAACGCGACAGCAAGACACAGCTTCACTCACCAGCATCATACCCGAATCAACTGTGATGCATGATATACTATCTGTGGTGTTCCTGGCACTTGGGAATGCTTCTGATAATGCAAGAACACGGACGAGGGAGAGCGTGGAAGCATTTAGGAGTACGACGACGTCTGCTGATGGGTAAAGCTGGTGAAAAGGATGAAGCCAAGCTCGAGAGGGTATTAGAGACCAGACTGACAATCAAGAGGGCGTTCGAGAGCTGGAGATGGCAGATGGTGCGTGCTGGGTAGGCGGCGTAGGCGTGGTGGAGGTGGAGCATGGCATGAGGCGTAAATATCGCAAGCGGCTGTTTCAACTTACTCAACTCCCACCATGCGCCTCCGCCTCCTGCCTGCCACTCTTCTCACTTTCCTCCTTGTATCCCCCGTTCTTTCCTCATCGCAACTTCCACTCACAGACACCTTGTCTACTACACTCGTCGACGCCCTCTCCAACGACCCTAACTATACGTCCCTTCTTCTTCTCCTTCAACGCGCTCGCCTCATCCCTACCCTCAACAAGCTCAATGGATGCACTCTTTTTGCTCCCACTAATGATGCCGTTCAACACCATCTCCGCAGAAACGACCTCTGGCGGAGTGCTTTCCACGATCACCATCTTTTACTCAATGACAATGTGCACGAACAGTTGAGAGAGCAACTATTCTACCATCTACTCAACCACACAGTCCAGGAACTCCCCACGAATCAAAGTACATGGATATACAAGACCTTGCATTACCCGAGAGCTCCCTCCGACCCACCTTCAAGAGACCCTCCTCCATCTCCTCCTTGGTTACCCATACCAGGAGGATCCTTAGGAGGGGAGCCGCAGCGATTGCGCGTTTCGGGAAATTACGTTGGAGTGGACGCTTTCGGCAAGGGCGGAGCCAAGATCGTCAATACCTCTACAGCAGGTAACGGCATTATATATGGCATTTCCAAGGTCCTTGAGCCACCAGGTGATCTAGGTAAGATCAGTTTCTGAGTACGGTTTGCAAGCGGCTTACTTGAAAACAACACAGCCAAAATTGTATCTCAACAGAGTGCCGTGTCTTTTTTTCATAAAGTATTGACTCCCGCGATGACGAAACTTCTCAATTCCACATCGGAACTTACACTTTTTCTTCCTGTCGATGCTGCTTGGGATGCATTGGACCCTTATGAGCGATTGTATCTCGAGAGTGAATACTCCACTAACGATCTCAATAGAATACTAAATTTACACTCTGTTGTGGAGCAAAGAGTCAAGTACTCCGATACCTTTGGAAGAGCAACAAACTGTACAGCCTTATTCACCCATGAAATACAACTACTTACTCATCAAACGCTGTTTATCCAGTGACAACGCTCGACGGCTCCAAGCTCGAGATCACAGTCTCTTCCACGAACACCACAATTTCGGGGGCAGGCCTCGTGGAACCTGATATTCTCGCGTCCAACGGGGCCCTTCATCTCGTGGATTCTCTTCTTGTGCCTCCAGGTACACTTCAACTTACCCCGGAGAAATATCTTCTCGCTCTCAACTGCACGACTTTTGTCTCTTTGCTACATTCCGTAGATTTGGGTTCGTTGATCAATAACACAGATGTCAAGTACACAATTCTTGCCCCGTCTGACGAGGTAATGTCGTTACATGGGGAAAAGGAACTTCCAGAGAGAGGCAGTGAAGATTTAAGGAAACTCCTCCAATATCACTTTTTACCGGGTAATTGGACGTCTGAAAAACTGGCAGATGGACAGCTGCTGGAAACTGCGTTGGAAGAGAACGGACTCGCTGGTCGGAGACAGGTCCTGAGCGTTGGGGTCAGCTCGGATGATAAGAAATTGGCGGAGAAGTCTGTAAGGTTTGCCGGTGCTAAGACCATAGGAAACCCGAGTGAGTTGTCCTACATCCGCAGCATTTGCAATTACTTATAATCTCCCAGTCGAATTTAATAATACCCTGCTCTACTTCATTTCTCGACCACTTGTACCCCCTGTCGATCCTCTACAAACTGCTCTCCCTTTCCTCGATCTTTCGTCCTTCCTTGCCGCCATCTTCTCCACTTCTCAGGCCGAAATCCTTCGGAAAGCACCTCATACGTCCCTTCTCATTCCTCACAATTCGGCTTTCAAACGCTTAGGCCTACTTGTCAGCGCCCATCTATTAGGCACGTCTGCGAAACAAGATTTGGAGAGTGTCCTTCTACATCATGCATTGGACACCGTAGAATATTCGCTGTCATTAAGGAATGGTTCTCAGCATACGTTTTCAACCCTCGAAGGCAGCGACGTTCGATTTGACAGAATGAAGAATGGCAGTCTCTACGTCAGTCCTAGCGGAGGCTGGACAGGAATGCAGTCCGAACTTTTTGTGAAGGATCTTCTCACTAATACTGGTGTCGTTCACGAGCTCTCGGACATTCTTATCCCTCGCTCAGTCAATCTGACCATCGGAAAACTCGTGAAGGCTGCTCAAGGAAGTACCATGGCGTCTTTAGCTGTCAAGGCTGGGTTTGAATGGGTGCTCAACGGTACTGCACCTCCAGAAGGATTTTCCTGGGACGATGAAGTATTGTCAGGAGTGAGCTGGACACTGCTGTGTCCTACGGATAGTGCATTCAAGGACGTCAATTTGACGCAGCTTTATGCTGATCCAGATGCACTACGTGCAATCGTCGCACAACATCTCATTCCTGCTCGACCTCTAGAAGGTGAAATGTTCAGATACGACACTGACGCACTATACAACAATCAGCCTATCCCTCTTGACAATTCTCCTACATATAATACGCTTCTTTCTACTAAATCAGCGTATGGAGATCTTACATTCCGCTGGCGTGATGACTTGCAATTCAGTGGATATGTCGTCGGAATCAAAGGTGCTCGTGGTACCGATGGTAGCGCTGATTGGGCTCGTGTGCTCTCGTGGGGCCGGTCTACGACGGCTGGTGGAGGTGTTATCCAAATCGATCGACTATTGCAACCATATAATCCCCCGTGGTGGATATCCTACGGTGCACCTACGGCTGTGGGCATCGGGGGTTGCATACTCATCTGTCTATTCTTTTACGGTGTCAGACTTGTCTGGCAACGAGATACGACAGAGGCTACGTATGAACCCATTGGCGGATTTGGTAGAGATGACGAATCTTGACTTAAGGATTGTAAACTGTACATAGATTGTTTCTTTATGATGTTTGATAATACACAGTATTATGGCCACCGGGTACTATGGTATATGTTATCCATACAATGATTATGATGCAATTTGCAAATACACCGAATTAGATCAAATTTTGGAGATCGAATTACTTGGCTTCGGAAGCATGTGAATTAGTTGACATACCCGTCCCGGTCATCCCTACGCGCATATATATTCAGATTGGTGCGTCCTCTTGCGTCCTCCACTCTTACGTCTCGCTAGATAGCCCATCATGGTCTGCAGTACATCCAATCTTTCACTCAACCCGACTGATATGTCTATTCACAGAGCAGTGAAGCCCCCACTGTGGATGAATCTCGTTCTTCTGCGGTTGAGTCCGCCAAAGCGTTCATTGCTGGGGGTTTTGGTGGCCTTTCTGCCGTTCTTGTTGGTTAGTTGCTCATTGAAGTAATAGATAGCTTTGCCTTGGTTTTTGACTCATCATCCTTTAGGACACCCATTTGATCTGACGAAGACGAGGCTCCAAACTGCTGGCCCGGGCGTTTATACCGGTGCTCTAGATGTTGTGAAGAAGACTTTGGCTCGGGATGGTATCACTGGGTATATGCGATATTCACCCTCTCCAACTCCGTGCTCATAAGTTTATAAGCATGTATCGTGGGATGGTCCCTCCGCTATTAGGTGTAACACCAATCTTCGCCGTGTCATTCTGGGTAAGATACCTAGAAAACTTTGAAAGTTGTGAGCTAAATGTCATTCTGTAGGCTTATGATGCATCGAAGAATTTGATATTTACATTAACTCCACAACGGTCAAGCCAGACTTTGTCATTATCAGAACTTGCTTTGGCTGGATTCCTATCGGCTGTTCCTACGACGCTCGTTACAGCTCCCGTAGAAAGGGCTAAAGTGATTTTACAGGTGATTAAATCTATCTTTCTCTTTACAAGGTCTCAAGTAACATCCCAAATAGACACAGGGCCAGGGCAAAGAGGCAGGTGAGAAGAAGTATAAGGGTGTCGTTGATGTGGTAAGGCACCTCTACCGTGAGGGTGGAATGAGAAGTATTTTCCGTGGAACAGGAGCAACACTTGCTCGGGATGGTCCTGGCAGTGCTGCGTTCGTGGATAATTATCCGTTTGACTTCGAATGTCTGATTTCCATTGGACAGGTACTTTGCAGCTTACGAAGTGACAAAGAAAGTCTTGACCCCGGCAGGTTCTTCACCATCTGAACTGAACCTTGGCGCAATTATCGTGGCCGGGGGATCAGCTGGTGTTGCCATGTGGGCATTGGCAATACCTCCAGATGTATGTTATCCATCTCTTCACACCCTGAGATTGGTCCCAACCTCGCGATCGTTCTAGGTACTAAAATCCAGGATTCAGTCCGCGCCGGAAGGCACTTACTCGGGAATACTTGACTGTGCTCGCAAGACGATAGCCCAGGACGGCGTTCGTGCATTGTGGAAAGGATTTGGGCCAGCAATGGCAAGAGTGAGTAGTCTTTTTGTGTGTGCGCTCATCTTCTGATGGAGTATGTAGGCATTCCCTGCCAATGCAGCGACGTTCGTAAGTGAACTTCTCTCCCCTTGATCAGTCAGTGGATAACTCTCTTGTGTTCTTTAGCTTGGCGTCGAAGCATCCAGAACCCTTATGGACAAGTTCTTTTAAATGGGATATAGATTCTGGTCATAGATCTCTATTTTTTTGGATACCTGGTCTTCGAGAGTTTACGCATCTATGTATATATCGCAAAACGGTTACGAGTTATCACGACCAACAATCTGATGTGGTCAATGAAACAAGTCCGGCAGTGTGTTCAATCCATATACTGACCCTAAAAGTATTTTCGCCTCTGAGTCTTATTAGTATCTGACCTGATTGGTGATGCATGAGAGGGTATCGCTACGGAGGGGAACGAGCGCTCGAGAATTGGAAGCAGCGTCTTCGGAGCTAGTAGCGTCTTTACACCGGTCTTGTAAAGACGTCGCTCGATGATCGATCAGAAGATGGATTCGTTGGAGTCGATATTTCCGAGGCCTCGACGGAGACATCGCGTTGCAGCACAGTACTTCAAGTGGGTTAACATAAGTGCCAGCTGTTAAGTAAATATATTGCTTCTCTCTAGATTCTCTTCCGAATACATTATTTCTTCCAAGTTGCTGGTATTTTGAAAATGACATCCGCCCATTTCGCTAAACGTCCGTCCTCCCAGTCTTCAATGTGTGACAAACCAGAGCTTCCACGGCGCCCTCTCTCGATTTCCAAACGCTTTTCTGCATCGCACCAGAAAAGGACCCACGATCCCATCCTGAGGTGACCAGTACTACGCTCGAAGTACCACTTATTGACCGGATTATCGGCTCTACTACGCCACACCAAATCACGACCTTCTCCCTTTCCGCCCCTCCCTCCATTAGGATTGGCAGAGAAGGGCAAACCAAGCCCATAAGACTCGTCGTGTAAAGCGACCCATAAGAAATCGACAGTACCGTCACCTTGATGACTAGGTAGAACAGCAAACTTATCAAGGTAGGTGATCGGAGTGTCAAGGCCTGGACATTCTTCCTTGGTCACAATTGCTGCGCCGGCATAGTCACCAGCGAGAATGACATAGTCGAGTGTTTGCTCTAAACGGTCATAAAAAGCATCTTGGTCAAGAGTACGACGAAAGGACTCTTCTAATAATCGATTCATTTTCTTCCGGTCTATGTCAGCACAATTCCGAATGACCTGTATCGGCAGGCCACGGCGCAGTAATGTAGGCGTATTGGGTGTAAGTTTGCGATTACCTTGAAGTAAAGCATGAGGGAGGCTCGAACTAACAGCTGGCTTATTGGTGATAAGATTTGCGATGAGGGAGCTGGGAGACCGATGCGAAACCATGACAGCTGAGGAGGTCGGTGGCATGTAGGCTAGACATGTGCGAGCAAGAGAGAGATTGGAAAGCGCAGTTGGATGAGAATGGTGCCAAGGGGGATGAAAAGTCTCGTGGATGTGTGGATATTCAGATTCTAGATTTATGAGGAGGTGAGGATATCCATTGCGAGCGTAAGATGGAACGCCCCCCTCGCGATTAATGACCATGAGTCGTAATGGGGTAAGATCGACGTTTTCAGGTACGTCATCGTGTTTGCCTCGTTTAGACTGATCCTCTGCAGCAGCCTCGACCATACCACGAGCCAAACCTGCGATAACATCGTTCGCATCGATGCGGATGGAGCGACAAAAGGAATCTAACGCAAAAGGAGAAATGACTGGAATTTCACCCGCTCTCAGTGCAGATCGGATTGGGATGAGATCAGAGTATATGGTGTGTGATTCGGGAGGAGAAATTCCGTTGACTGCCACAGTTTCATCAACACCAGCCTTTGGCCCAAGCCTCACAATGGCGCCGACTACTGGCCGAGCTCGTGCGCCATGCTTTTCTAGACTTGCGACAACGCGCATTGTTTCTTCTATAATGCTGGTCCGTTCATCTTGTTCTCCCCGATCCAGTTCATCATTCTCGACAACAATGACACTGACGAGGCCAAGTTTATCCAAATAGACCAAACCACGAGTGATGCTGTCTAGTTGTACATCCGTAAACGGACCCTGGACCTTGACTAGAGCGGTGCGACGAATGACCGGATTCAATATGGAAGCAAGGATAGGACTCGTTTTAGGGAGCTCAGGGACAGGCATTGTTTGCTGTGATACCTGTATAATAGACGATGGAGGAGGAAGGGTACCTGAAGAAGTCGAAGGTATTTGCGGCTGAGGGCGTGGGCCAAAAGAAGCAAGGTACGACCGTGTATCTCTCAAGGATGGATTTGCCCGCAGGATTGAGAGGAAAAAATCCTGGTCTCAACGTATCAGCTGATATACAGCAGAGAAGATGAGTCAACCGACATTCTCAGATACGGGCCCATCCTCACTATCAACTGTATTATTTCGGAGACCACGGATCGTCTGTTGTAACAACAGGACAGTCAGTGTATGAGGGAGGTCAGCTGGATGAATGCGAACAGCATAGAATGCCTTGAAGGTCTGTGTACGTCGAGTCTTGACGGAAGCAGCAACCAGGGCACGAGCACGTGTAGTATGAGGGATCATGTCAGGAGGAGCAGGGACACGAGAAAGAGGGAGAAAGATATTGGTTCATGGAGAATCGGGTAGATTATATACTTTCCCCCTGAGGAGCAAAATTATCGTGCATCTGCCAATTCTGGTAAACATTTATCTGATAAGATTATCGTTCGATCTCCCTACTAATTCCCTCAGCTGTGAATCTGCTATTGGGTACTACCTTTTATACGAAATATTGCGTTGCCACAAAAGTCAAAAACCGCGAATAGCTCATTTCCCGCAACGTTAATGACCAAGAAGTGCGCCTACCCTTTTGGCTCTCCGCTGTTACATCAAGTATTGCACACCTTTTGCACAGCGTGCGATGTGCTATTGGTTCATCCAATCCAAAACAGCCTTACAAGTGATCCAATGTTTTTGCCATAGGCTGGAAGGCGCCGATTGCGGCAGTGCCCATCATTTTCTCGGGCTCCTTGACGTTGAGAATTTACGCGAGAAGGCATCGCATACGCGTCTCAGAAGACAGCACTCGTAATATGTGTCGGAAATCTGAAATGCATTATAAACAATCTTGCTTCGGTACGATACTACAAAATATGCACGTCAAACTGAGATAAGATTAAATTCAAATGCGCGGCGGGGTCCGCAATCAATAAGGCATTGTTTGGACTTGCATTTCAGAGACTTAAAATACTCCTTCGTATCATATGTAGTCGTTGATGTTTTGAGATCACTCAATCCGCGTGATAATCCGGGTTGTTAAGTCTTTTCATTGGGATCGAATCGACCCTGTACTTATTTTATTTTATTTCCTGGGCGCTTCCCTTGCTTATGGATGCTTACCTGGAGTTAAAACCAGGTGCCTGAAAAAGGGCTAATAGATCGATCTCCGCGAGGAAATGCCTTCACGCACACGTGTGGGACTACAGGCTCCGGGACGGGAGTTTAGCGTACTCCTTCCCTACCATTGGGCCCACTACCCACAGTGAGGGACAGGTCGATTACTCTTGTGTTTTCCCATGTGTTCAGCACTAGCGGAATTGGCAGTGCTTTCTTGGTGTTTACTGGTTAGTTTTAAGTCAAGGTCAGCCCTCTTAGTGAGAATCGAGCTCAATCTATCTGCTATCTCAACTTCTGTGAAGGGCAAGTCATTTCTCTGGATTACCCGTTCGCACCCCAGGGACCAAGTTAGGTGGGCTGCCTCCGTGATTAGTAGTCTGTACAGATGCGAGAGACCTTGGGAGGAGCGGCCATCCGCCATCTTTGTTACTAACGGGCATCCTAGAATAGCGTCTATTGACAGTGGGAGGGGCTCCTCGATGACTTCCCTCCATAGTGCGCTGACCATATCCCAAATGATATCCTGTCCCGGGGAGCTGCACTCCGAAAGGATATGATTCAGTGGGTCCTCCTCGTCGTCGTCGTGTTTACATTTTACTCCTATCCCTAAGTTCGGCTTTGAGGAGTGATTCTTTGGCGCTTCCGTTGTCGTCAACCCCGACAAGAGCGATAACAACTTCTTTCTTGGAGACGAAAGCGAATGATTCCTCATCACCGAAAAGTACATGCCTATGAGGGTTTCACAGTCAGCAAAGTGGTCCAACTTCACTCACCGTTTCAACAGCTGATTTTTTAGTTCTAAACATAGAGCCTGTACTCTGCATCAACAAGGTAAGCATTGATCGAGGTCTATGCAAAGCGAATCGACTTTCACCTGACCTGGACGCGTCGCGTCGCTCATATCATATACATCCCATTGTCGCGTCAAAGACAATGGCTCCATTGTCTCCACCTTTTTCACTGTCACGGACTTCGTATATAGTCTAACTACGCTTTCCTCTTCTCACCAATCACGTAGAGCTCGTCAGGTTAGCTCGTCAGGTTAGCACTTCCTACGTCCTGCTTCCTTCTAAGCTCGTCAGTTCTTTAATATGACGGCTTTTTTCTTTCTTTCACCCCTCAATTCCACTGTCCCCTCTCTTTTTCTCATCGTTCACTCTCATTCTCTCATATTGCATAGTACTCGTCTCGAAGTTACTCGCCCGTGCTGGCTTGAGTGCGGTTCCCTTCCTAGGATCCGTGTAAGAGAGCAACGGCGACCAAATAGATTCTATCTACTCGCATTACAACCAATCCGTCGTGTCTAAGTATCCGTATCCCCTCACCATCTCTCTTTCACTCTCTCCTCTCCTCTCTCACGACGTAAACCGAGCATCGATAGCCAAATAAGATTGCCAAGTAATAACCTTGATGCTCATATAATCATGATACCTTACATGGTATTCAAGATACCTTACATGGTATTCAGGGGGACTTTGAAAATAACAAATGAATGATTCCATCCCACTCTGAAGTGGAATGACTGCCGTTAAGCACTCATATTAGATGTATAGATGTTCCAATGAGAATGAACGTTCTGAAAAGGCTCTATTGTAATTTCTCACTGTAAAGTCGGATACATCTTGAAGATTTCCACATCGATGGGCAAACATTGCAAAGTGATTAAAAGAGCCGTGTCATCTAGGCTAAGACCCAGATCATATCATGTATTCCAGACGCTGGTATGCCTTTTCAACGACTCTAATCGGGTGGAAGATTAATCTGAATCCATGTCCTGATCAGTCGCGTAAAGCTCGATAAGCAATTGGAGACTAGCCGAGCCCATTGCGGCTCTCGCATACCTTTCTTTCCTGAATGTGAAGAACGGAAGCGCTGAACTCGTCGACATTGGAGAAGATTTTCAACAGGGACTGACAAGAGAGCAACAACAAGACTTGGAAATTGAGAATTGAAAACATAGGCTCCTTTTTTCTCAACGCCTACATGGCCTACATGGATTTAGGTGAATGAGCAGGGAAAAAGGAGGTGATGTTTGATG
The DNA here is from genome assembly GCA_003313055.1 of Termitomyces sp. MG145. Lineage (NCBI taxonomy): Eukaryota > Fungi > Basidiomycota > Agaricomycetes > Agaricales > Lyophyllaceae > Termitomyces > Termitomyces sp. MG145. The sequence continues at coordinate 158,864 of QGOB01000042.1, read as the reverse complement.
ACGACTGTACGTAGTGATATTACGAGCATATGTAATTATAACTGTTTGCTCCTCCACCGAACCAACCCGCACTGCTATTCTCCCTCCCTCCCTCCAAGATGTCTTCCAAAGGATGCAATCATCCTCCAACCAAGGTTGAATGAACACGAAAGTTGATTGTCCCAAATAGTAATTTGATTGTCCAGTTCTACCAGCAAGATACTGTTCGGCGAATCAGCCCTAACCAGTCACTTGGAATCGTTCTGGTATGCGAATTGCGTATCATAGGCTTGATCTATCTCAACTCTGCCATTTCTATTCATAGAGGTGTTGGCACGATGCTGAGGATTTTCCACCCCAAGCTGCATTGACGGATGCCATGATGCGGCCATTGCGACCTGGGGAAGTAGGCGTGTCTTTTCTAGCCAACGGAGAGAGGGAGATACTCTCTGAGTCAGAACTCAGGCTCATAGATCGGAGCATTCAACCAGGCGACTTCTGCAAAAGATCAATTGACGACGTTCGATCAGGTGTTGTCACCAACGTCCGAGTTAAAGGACGCATTGAACATGTTATTAGCGGAGAGCCAGTTGAAGGATGGAAGACGTCGGATGATATCGAGACGAGATTAGATGCGGAGATTGGTGATTATGTGGTTTACGATGATTGGATTGGCCAGGTGGGTGTTTAATCTAGAGTTTCCTTTCTCTTCTGATTCTTGGGGATCATTTAGGTCATAGAGGTATGAAATATCTCTGTTGTAATGTCACTGAGGTAGTAAATGACGTCCTCAGCTCTTTGACGAATCCTTGATTGAAATCTCAAATGGTCAACTCGTTAGGCTTCCTGAGCTCAGCTCTCGTCGTAACATTGGAGAGAAGGGGAATGTCAGTCATTCAAAGTGCCATTGTTTTCTATCTGTGACAATGTATCATAGAACATTATACCCCGTCCGACAGGCAGCATGTCCAATCTGTTTGGCTCGTTTTTCAGTGCTGGTAGCAGCCACCCAGGCAGCGTTGACACAGTCATAGATGTCAAACACACAGTATATGCAATTGCATGGCTAGCCATTAGCCAAATGGTGAGCATTGCTGACCGATCATCCTTCACACCTCAGGAACGATATCTATGATTGACTTTCTCAGATTGACTCTGCGACCGCTGAGACGAAAACGCGGCCTCAAAAATTTTGGTCAGGAAAAGATATAGGAAAGTTGATATTAGTTCGAGGTCGCTCCGATTTGGAAATGCGTGTAGGAGATCGTGTTCGTCTGAAGGATCACACTGGCAGCCCGTTTACACAGCACGGAAGGGATGACGCAGATGCACTTTTCGAAATGCGCCTGTTCATCGTGACCGAGACGCAAACAACTCTTGACGTTCTATGGCAAGACGGCACGAAAGAAACTGTCAGATCAACAGAGGTCATCCCTTACCTAAATCCTGATGAATACGATTCCTGGTAAGAGCGATTGAAGTCCTCTCTAGATCAGTGCAGCTGACACGACTAGGCCTGGCGACCATGTCATCTGGAAAAGCGAAGAGATTAGGAGACATGCCATTGTTCAATCTGTCAACGCCTCTGATAGAACGGCCAAGGTACTACTACCAGACACGAACACATTTGAACTTGTATCGGTTCTAGAAATCGATCCTCATGGCATATCGGATCCGGGCGCTGCATTTTCACAGTCAGGACTAGACGGTCTAGGCGTCTGCAGAGGCGACTTCGTGTTCGTCCATCCGGGTGGCACCACGAATGGTTTCGAAAAGCCGGTAGTGCCCAAAATTGGAGAAATAGAACCCTGGGTCCGCGAAAATCCCATTGTTGATGGCCAATTAGGCGGATGGAGAAAAGAGATGGCTGAAATTGGGACTGTCATTACAGCACGTGCAACGGAAGAAACTCGTCAATCTTCTACAATGGTTCATCCAGTTCAAGGGGGCGGCAATCTCACATGGATAGGCGAAGTGACAGAGGCATGTGCTCTTGTGCAGGTTCGCAGTATAATCCTCCAACTCACCCCTATTTTAGCTTAAAGTCGATGGGACCATAGAGGTGACGCATCCAGATTTCACGGTAGAAACATACCCATTAGAACGGTTGACTAAATTGTACGACGGGATGGAACAACTCGAGAACGCCCTCTGGGGAGACGACGGAGATTCTTACGGCGGACATTCAGGAGATGAAGGCGAACAGATTTGGTCCATGGATAATGATGGTGTTTGGCAGCCTGAACTCAACGGAGGTGACTGGGAAGACGGAGACGACGAAATGCAATCTGAAGAGGATGTTTCTATGAGAGTTGTCTCTGGTGGGTGGGCAGATGAGTCAATGGATACTTCCGCGGACGAGCCCGAAACTATCACACCTGAGGTCCCCTTGGCTCAAAATACACGGCCACTAGCTTTTGAGAATCCAGGCCTCGCAGGTAAATGCGATGTAGGAGTAACATTGACTTGGAATCGCTTTGAGGTCCTCTCTTCAGCACCGCTTGATCATGCATTTATCTCTTCGCCTCCCGCTCAGCCGTCGAAGTTGTTCCTCGGTCGCCTGAAAAAGGAGTACCGTGTCCTTTCCGACAGCCTTCCAGGTATGAAGATAGCTCCTGCTTATTCTTCCATATCTAATATCAACAGATACAATAATTGTTAGAGCTTATGAAGATCGTACGGATCTCCTCAGGTCACTCATCATTGGACCAGAGAATACACCGTACGAAGATGCCCCGATGATGATTGATTGGATGTTGGATTCAAACTTCCCGCAGAGTCCTCCTATAGCACATTTTCATAGTTGGACAAATGGAAACGGAAGAGGTGAGAACTTTCTTTGTAGGTATCTCTTTTCCTTGTTTATCTATCCCTTGCCGCTCATTCTAGTGAATCCGTAAGTCCACGGCTTTTGCTATCGCCGCTAATGACAACCTGATCCTTACACAAGAAATCTATACGAAGAAGGCAAAGTGTGTCTCTCTATTTTGGGGACCTGGTCAGGGGACCGAGATGAGATATGGAGTGCAGCCCGTTCTTCGTTACTCCAAGCTTTCGTTTCCATACAAGGTCTAGTTTTAGTTAAAGAGCCGTGAGTCCTCCTTCAGCTACAATTGAGTCATCCGCTCACGGTATAGATAGATGGTTTTGCGAACCAGCATACGATAAGTTGAGAGGGACAGAAGAGGGGATTGTAAACAGGTACGATGGAAGACCGACCCTACGTGCTAGTTCTATTGCTGAATGGACGCATTTTCAGCCGATTGTACAACGAAAAGGCCTATGTTCTATCTCGAGCGTTTGTTCGTCGAGCTCTTGAAGTTCCGCTGGGTAGTCTTGACTCAGAGATCAAATGGTTATACTACGACAATCATCGCCTAGACAAAGTTTTGCGTGATGCCCGAGCACTCATCAAGAAAAGCACTGTATCGCAGGTGAATGATGCAGATGAAGAACTGGCCGTACCACGATTGACTGCAGGCGGCATTATTACGCTCGAGCGAACATTGAACAAACTACAAGTCCTTCTCGATAACAACCGAGTCTCTGAGTTCAGCTGAGCCTCGCATTAATTCTACAATACACTTCGAACCACAACACAAATGTCACAATAGAATAGAGCAGAATAATTACGGTCATCTTTGCGGAACATCGAATGAAGCATACCTTTAACATTGTTTAAGGAAGCTATTCCTCGGTTTTGGTTGCTTGTAATCATCCGTCCATGTTGTCAAGTTTGCGTTGGTGTATGCTTCTATATACCTGAAATTATGGAATAAAATGGAAAGAAACTTACTGAAAAAGCCACCATACTGATTGATATATTTTTCTGTTGGGAAACCCTTGGGGCTGCAACCAATATTGATCGCATTCTTGGGCTGGTAAACACGGATCCAATCCACTCTCATCGTCGCCGGGAATTTCAAATGCTCAAGATCAACCTCGCCGAAATTCGTCGACATCCCGAGGTTGGCAATTATGTACTAGAAGACAGCTCAGGTGGAATATCAATCGAAAAAAGCACCCTACCAGCGGTTCCTGCGGAATTGGCCTCGAAGAGATCTCTACTAGGTCATCTGCTCCAACACCACTTTGTTTCAATGTCCAGGCAAGATCCCCACCAGAAATCCACGAGATGTACTGTGCTGAAATGTTATCATCGATATCAAAGTCAAAGTTCCAGATGCAACGCACAGCATCGTCAAATCCTAGGTTCTAATCAGCAAATATGAGAACTGGTCATCTTCGCTAGAGTTTACCTGGTTTATATTCAAAACCATACACAGAGAAGCAACCACGCATGCGCTCGTAACAATCCTGATCTGTGGGAGTATGTGTATATTGGATTTTGACATGCGCATGTATAAGATGTCCTCACTTGTGGCAGTTACTGCGGACGTTGCTTGTTGAAACGCGCCACCAAGATAGGGGTTCAAGAAGGTGATACTCGTATTGGCGATGATTGTAGTGTCGGACGAATTATTCCACTGATACTGGTTATTCATGGGCTTCAATCATCATATCAATCAGAATCCGCCAGAAACACATTAGTAGATATATTTACTGCCCACTGGGCTGACTGTGATACTTGGCCTGTTAGTGGATTCCCCCTGATCTGTCGACTGATCAGTCGACGGAAAGTGGACCATGACCGTGACGATACCTGGGCCTCAAAAATATCAATTTCAGGAGCAGAACGGCCAACAAAAGTCCCATCGGTATGGAGTGGGCCAGGATGCGATTCGCCAGGACAGGTGCACCGAGAGAGGCGTTGTCCCGGTAGGTACGAAAGAGCGCCTCCAGCGTGGGGATCGCCATTCACGGTTGCAGCTCTTGGTACCCCATTGACCGTCTGGTTTGAAACTGTACCAACGTCGCATGAATCATAAGTATACGGCCACTGTGAGAATAATGTTAGATGGTGGACACTAAAAATCAATCAAGCTCTCAACCATGCCCTCCAAACTTGCTCCATAACCTGCTCGACCTGATGAATTGTCAAGTCGTTCGATGGCATCATCAGATCAACTCACCTAGGTTTCCCATTGTCCAGATGGCGGGCCATAAACCAACGACGTTGTTCGCTCCGGGTAAAGTCACGGATGCCTCGATCAACCCTCCAGTAAAACAGAACTTGTTCCAAGTTGTCATCATCCCACCCTCGTAATGAAGTCCATGTGTTTCCTTCTGAGACAGTGTAATTTCTAATGCTCCGTGTTGCGTGGTTACAGCTGCAGGATCGTACCATTCCATGTTGTTTGTCTGCTACCCATTTAGTAACGAAGGTGTTTTCAGTGTCAAGATGTACACACCGCCCAGTAGTGGAGGTCGACTGCTTCCCAGTATGGATCATCACCTGGATAAAAAGTCCGTCCGTCTGTATTGAATTCATCGCTAAAAACCAGTTGGAGATCATTTGCTGGATCCGTGTATGATGGTTTCGTGAATACGTCCTTCGGAGTTTCCAAATCGATCAAACCCCAGTTACCAGGCATGCTTGGAACCTGAAAATTTCATTCAGTTCCTTGACTAGTGGAAGGGAAACCGTGTACACACTTGTCCAGTTGCGTTGATTCCCCCAAAATTAAAACCGCCCATCTTGGATTGCGGCTTCGTAGTAAAATGCGAAATTATAGGATACCCGGCACTTAGTGGTAAGGTCAATCATGGCTTGCCGACAGATGAAGGGAAGCAGGAGAAGTCACAATAAGGCTACCAATCCTACACCGAGGAGGATAAGACAACCCAGATTCGTGAGACCTCTAAATGTAAAAATGCCCGAACACTGATCATTCTTTCGATCCCTGCGAGGGTCCGGATTGTGGATATCGTCGTCGCACTCCGGATGGCCAATGAAAAGTTCGGATCCCCAGGCGGTTGGATCAGGAGAGAGAGAGAACTACCCCAGAGCATATCGTTGCAAATTCAAATCAATAAATGCGCATACAAAGTACGTAAGAGCAGTCATTTACCTTGTCAGACATGACCGTGAAGCCTGAAGTGCTTCTATCGAATAAAGTACCTTCAGTGTTCTGCATTTTCAAAGAACTAGAACTAAATTCCGCACTGGGACGGTAGTCCGGGCGTCGTACGATAGGGAGTAACTGGCGCTCTGCGCAATTGGTTGTTGGTAAACTTTGCCTCGATTACTGGCCTTGGACTAGGTCTTCGTGCAAAGGTAAGAGGTATCAGACTTGCCCTTGAATGAGACGCTCTGCTATTGAGATAGCTTTTCTTCCATGCGTCGGGTCCGAAATGCGCCATCACTAATGATAGGTAAATGAAATCAGGAGAGGCCTTATCACTCGAAGTGAAGACAATTTGCATTACGTCATCCTGCTTTAGAGGATCTTGACGCTCATAATGCATAATCTCTCGTAGGAAGACGCGCAAGGAATGTCGTTACATACTAAATCACTAGAAGGCATGATTAGGTTCACGCTTGCGCCACACATATACCAGGATAAACTGGAGGACCAGTTGACGGAGATACATATCACAAAGCTTTGTCCGATTAGCATGATCCAGTTACCAAGCTAGGGACGACTGCTCTTAAAATTGGGTCTTCCCAGCGCCCTCTAACAAATTCAGGGCTCCACCCAAGCGACCCGCAGAATCCTCCACGCCGAGCTCGTTTACAGCTCGCTCTACTCGCGATACACCGGTTGATTGATCACCTAGGATAGGTTCCGCCGAGAAGAAACCTTCTGCCGCCTTGAGCCTCTCCAGTATGAACTGGTTCGACTTTTGGATAGTTAAATTTGCATGGAACGACGAGGCCGCAGGGGTTGTTTGGGGGTCAATGGCGTCTAGTATACGTGCCTTTTCATCTTTATATTGTGTCAGCGTCGTTTCAACAGGACTTTTGCCTAAGAAAGCCTCGAGCGACGAAGATAACGATGGAGCAGCAGTAATCGACAGAGGAGGAGGAGTATCGTACAACCACTTATCCAGCGAGTCCAGATCCAGTTTCGCCTTCTTGATCTTGTCGCGTTTGGTGGGTCTCCCCTTCTTTTTTGGCGCATTAACGTCTAATGGCAATACTGCTCCCTCAACAAAGTTCTCTCTAGGAAGATTTCTCGGGTTCAGAGATCGGAAACCTGACTCCGGAGCAAGAAAGAAGACTTTGCCCTTGAGAAGAGCAGATACGACATAAGATACGTGAGGTTGAAGTGGCTGCAGGTGTTCGACATTTAGAGAGTTTGGCAAAGCCTTCAATGCCATAAACTGATCTATAGAATTATTCAGAGGGACGGCCTCGATTGGGGACAGCGGTATCCAGACCTATTGGAATAGGTATACGGGAGAGACTATAAAGTGGAGGCGCAGTGCCCCGAGGCTGAGTCGAAAAAAATGTGTAGAATCCAAACAACGCGACCGCCCTGGTAAAAGGAGCTTCGGTCCTGACCATACGTTCTAGAAAAGATCGGGAGTCAGGCAGACGTCAGCAAGAAGAAGAATACACACCAAGAAGTAGGCGATGTACAACGTTCAGAAACATCTCGCGAGGTCGATCGTCGAAAACCATGAGATGCATCCACCTCCATCCTAGCGTAGACCAGAGATGTTTAAAGAGAGAAAAGGGATGTGTTGGGGGAGATTTTGTGTAAATTTCGTGGTAAGAATGGATGAGAGTAGTTATGTCTTCACGGAGAGCCTTGACGAAGATAGAGGAGGTAAAATAATTGGGCTGGAGGACGACTTCGCCCCTGCTGCCTGATGGTCCGGGAGCGACGACGGACATGGGCGCGATCAAACTTGTGCAAACAAGCGCAAGGGTTGGCCGCTGAACGGATTTCAGAGCCTGTCGTGAGGGATGCCTTCTCTCTTTCGTCGCGACAGCAGTGTTATCTGTTTTTTCTGTCAATCCCCTTGCAACCTCCTCCAGAATCCCCATGCCTTCCGTTGTTCCACATGCGGCTGCTGGAACAGGTACGACGACAATGGCGAGATAATTTCAGAAGAACCTGCCATGCATGCCGAAGCGTTGAACGCGACTGCCTTTGCCATGCGAGGTATCTCCCCTGTGCTCGCAACTTTCGCCTCGTTCTAATAGTCTCTGTCCAGCCTCTACTAGTCGTGATCAACTCCCTACGATGTACGGCCCCGGTCCCTTTTGCCATACTTGTCAGTCCAACCAGTTATTGATTGTCAATCTCATGTCCAATTTCTTACCAAACCCCAACGTGCGTTAATCGCCACCTGAGTCCCTCATTTCTGATAGAGCTCTCCGCAGGATCCCGAGTATCCAGCACGCCTGGCCTCGCTCAAGGAATATAGAGAGTCCCTTCATGCCAGGTATCCACCTGTGTGTGATAATTGTTCCCCAGCGGTGGAGGATCAGATACGTCAGAAAGATCATATGGCACGAACAAAAGCACTTGGCACTTGGCTCAGTGACAGTAAGGGTAAGGAACGCCAGCGACGCGTTTTGGAGGAGTACAAGGAACCAGAGAAAGCTACGACAGAGATCATTGTCTGGAGGCTGAGGGGTTGTCTCTGGGCGATTACATTCTTGTCTGCATTCCTTTGCAATCTTGCAGGTAGGTATCCTTATACCGCCATCAGTCCTAATGTTAAGAATCTGACTAGGTGCTCTGGCGATTCAATCACCGTTACCAATGTTCCATCCAATATTACCCGGGATCGTTCTTCTGTCCTTACTATGGACAGTCTGGGATCCAACGTACTCATCTTTGCAACGAGCAAAGAGGCAAGGTCGTGACGTCCGGGTTCGTGGGAAGGACAGATACATTGCAAGTATACTTCTACGTATTCGTGTGTACTCCTGATTTACAACATCGCGCAGAAAATGCAAATGATTGCCTGGCTTTCAAGGCTCGTTACGTCCTTCCTTTATACTTGGGCATGGTACAAACCTGATTGGAACTCTCCAATATCATCACCATCGAACAACCGCTCATTCTTCATCTTTTCTTTATTACTTGAGCTAACGGTGCGAAGCCTCGCTCTGCTTCATTACACTTCCGACTTAACATCAGTCTACAGACATTCATAATATCTTTTAGAGTTATTCGTCTTCATCAACCTCCAACTATACGTCTTCTTGATACCAACGCACATAAGGCATCTCTCTCTCAATCTATCATACCGCATCCTGGCATCCGTGAGAGCACTCCGGTACTTGGACTTAATCAACCTTGTTCTACACCAAATCCCGATTTCCTTGCAGCCTTGTCGTTGTCGTCAAAGCCTGTGATGACACCTACCAGTCCAATTTTTGGCTTACCCTCCCTCTCTGTTGCGACATCCACCGCGGATCCACCCCAAAAACACGATGTCGACGAGATGGACTGGACACCAACGGAGACATCCAAGTCACGAGCTGATGACGCTTCTTGGTTGCGACCGCAACGATTCTTCCCTCCTGAAAAGGCAACAGGACTAGAAGGATTGTTTGAACGGACGTTACTCGTGGTTGATAACGGACCATTTGGACCTGAAGAACAGAAAAATGCAACAAGCCCTTGGAATCATATCCGAACTTGGTGGTGGGCTTATGTAGTTTTTCTTGTACCGATATGCGCTATTGTGTATCAAGTGCAGGAGAGTCGGAAAAGATCCCGTCCTTTTGGTCCGGAACCGTTCTCACACTGAATAACATGGAATACTACTACTTTCCATTTGTGCTATGCACAAGTTTGGGATGGATCTTCCTCAATCTCTATCCCAACAGATGAGGTTTGTTCGTCGTGTAAAGTGCTAAGATTTTAATTGTATATCACAATTCTGGGTATGACAGGGATAATAACATCAAGTCTCATCCACGGGAGTGTGATAGAGGGAAATAGAAAATAGTGAATAAAGTGCCGTAAGAGGGGGTTATCCAGCAGCACTGGGTATGAACGGTAAGTCAAGCCAGAAGCTAAGAAGGCGGATGATAGGGAAAATTGCCGACTTTGCCCAGACAATTGAGCATCAGGAAGGGCCCATGAAGGTATGGTTCTCACCCACAACACGATGTACTCGTTATCTCCTCGAAACTCCGTGTTCGTAAGAATCTTGAGAGCCATATCCTTGGTGGTGGAGGGGAACACCAACATCATAAGCTGACTGAGTCAATGTGGCATCACCGGTCTGGTTCATCTGTGGCTGAGGGTTGGGTCCACGTGCAAGATCAGCATAACCACCGACGGGAGCAAGGTGGGCTGGGCCTGCTGTAAAATCGTGGTCTGGGAGGGCATAGGAAGAGGGTGAATCATGCCCATGGTTAGAAGAGCCGGGTCCGTGATTTGAGGGGAAGTGACCGGCCGAGTGGAAGGAAGATGCGCCGGAATGGCGACGGTGATGGCCAGTAAAAGCTCCGTCATCATCATTCGTAGGACGCCAATCGATCGGCTGGAGACGCTCATCAAACTTGGATGAATGACCGAGCTTCCACTTGCGGAAGACGGTCCACAGAATGGCAATGGCAGCAACAGATGATGCCACAATGATGAGTGCAGTAACAGCAGTACTCTTAGGGGCGGATGTATTGCCAGAAGTCTGGGGAACAACAGTGGCCGATTGGGAGGGATCGACCGAACTTGTAAGGGTAACGACCGCCTTTGAAGGAGTGGTAGTTGTTGCAACCGGAGTGCTAGTGAAAGACGCTTGCTCTGATGTGGTGACCACAACCACGCTTGGTGTTGAAGTCGTCGAAGCGAAGGACGATGTTGAAGATACGGAGCTTGACGTGCTCGACTCGGACGCGGAGATACTTGTCTCGCTGGCCGAACTCGAAGTGGTCGTAAAAGTAGTCTAAAAAAATGTAAGATAGAAGGCAGAGGGGGAAGCAAAAAAACAGCTCTAACCGAAGACTCAGAGGCCGAAGATGAATGGGACGTGGAGGAGGTAGAAAGCGATACGGAGGTAGATGACACCGACACTGAAGCGGTGTCGGATGAAGATGAGGACGATGAGAAGGAAGTAGGCACAGCAGGAGCGGCTCCAGCAACAAGGGAGAGAGGAGGAAGGTCACCCAGGGGAGGGGCGCGCTTCTTTATAAGACGATTGAGGTTGACATGGTCGCGTTGGTGGATGTGGGCATCTGCGAGGGCAGCATAGACAAGGAGCGTGAGGGTCAATATTTTTTTTAACATAACGAAGAGAGGGAGAGCGGACGGAGGGGCTTCAAGCACCTCGACGTCGTCGTTTGAAGGAGGCTCCTTTGTGTTGGTCCCTTTGTGTCCAAACCATCATTTTGTAAATAAAACATTGACAGCCACGGCCGCCCGTCGTCCACTACACGTGCTAAGTATCATATATAATATCCATGTCCATGAGCACAGAAAGGGTATCTAGTTATTATGGCTGGTAAGAGTCCACTGCGCCAGCGCAACCGTCGGTGGCGTTACAAAGTCACTGGCTGACATCCCGCTCCATTGTGGGTTGAACAACGTCTGCAGTGTGTACGACCCAGCGGGAAGCTCAATGATAAGCACCGTCACACCCGGATTTGGCTGATCGGGGACAGGTGGAGTGGGATCTGACGCGAACCTCACAGCATCGGACGTCGAGAACTTGGCACCATCTGGAGGCGCGAGCATTTGTACGATCAAAGTCTCCCCGTCAAGAGTGAGAGTGGCACTGGTACCCGATGCATCGATATTGACCGTAGCATTCGTGTGCATGCGCCATTGTATTGACGTTGACGTCGAGGCCTGAATTTCGTCCTGGATCAGCACCTGCTTTCGTCCATTGAGTAAACGAACTCCTCGCTTGACGCTTGTCCTAAGAACACAACGTTGAGCCTTGAACACTGAATTAGACTAGATCATCTTACCCATCAAAGTACGCAGTCGACAGGTCGGCAACCCAGTACGCAGTGGAATCTTTAGGAATATCGAGAACCGTGCTTGACCCCTGGGTAGTTTTAGAAGTGTCATGGTTCACAACAGGTGCCGCAGCCACATTCTGATTTGATTTATTAATCAGGATTGTATTTTGCCCTTCTGTCATCTTTCGATAGTACAACCAACGATCGCTGTTCTGTGTATCATTGCTGAAATAGTTGGGGGAATTGTAATCGCCTGATCCAAGCTCGCCAGCCCAACGTGTGCCTAGTGCGTCAAGTACAAAGTCACCGGCATCAAGGTCATTGTGCGTCTGGTGGCCTTGAAGCTTTCCAGCCTTTACAGCAACATATAGTGCATCAGAAGCGGTCCAGCTGCTCCGCATTGATGCCCACTGGTCAGAGCCATTGTCGAAGAACTGATCCAGGGCAGCACCATTCCAGAAAGCACCTGATACAGTTGGGTCATACCAGAACATGCTCCAAGGCTCTGCAGCGTCATATTGCTCGCGTTGATAAAGCATGTACTGTGGCTCACTGTAATGATTACCATAGAAAAACATCGAGTTTGCAGTAGTGGAGAATTTGTTGGGACCGTGGTCACCATAGTTGAAAAGGGACGTCGAACCGGCCACATACATGTGGTAGTTCCCAGTCTTTGAAAAGTCAGAGTTGACATCAAGGAGACCGTAATGAGAGCCGGTGGCAGTGAGAAGGGCCGATGACATTTCTGCATGCCCAGTAGTACCGAAATACCAATAGTTGGCGGTTTCGGACCAAGTACCATCGTCAGAAACGGCAAGAGCACAATTTTGCAATGCATTGGGAATGGTTTGCCCGAGAACCTGCTCGGCAATCCCCGACGTGTCGTCACCTAGAATTGCTAGAGCTCCCAATGTCAGACCACCATTGCAAACACAGTTCCAGTTTCCTGTGGTATTGGTCTGCCACCAAAGCGCAGCTGGATTGGGGGTAACACCATAATGAAGGCCATATTTAATTAACGTGGATCTAATTTGGCTTTTTTGTTCCTCGCTCCACTGCGAATGGAGCCAGTCATAAGCAATGGCGAAAGCTGCAGTCATTTCGGCAGTATCGAGGAAATGTCCAGAGTTCCATCTGTCGGGATCCGAGCCAAATGAAGACGTCCCATTGCCCGCAGCATTCTAAGACTCTTAGTTTAAGAAATGACGACAGTGTATCGATTAGACTGACGAATTACCTGGAGTTCAGCCCAAGTGCGATCTACCCATTTCGTATCGTTGGTCATGTGGTAAACGTAAGCGAAAGCCTTGATTCTCATCTTGATTTCGCGGGAGTTGTCCAATATACCATTGCCGCCGTCCAGATTATATTTAACAGGTGGTAAGGAATAATATTCGGATGCGTTCCCAAAAATAGTTTCATTCCACCCTTTGAGGTAAGGGTCCGATTTGATGAGGGTAGGCAAGGCTTGCCATTTATAAGCGGGCGCAATAAGGCGAGGACGATCAGGACGGGTGGTTGTTGGTTCAGGCTTTGAAGGCCGGAAAGGATCTGCTGGCCAAGCAAGGGCATTGTTGGTAGTAGTAGTGAATGTGGGAGAGGTGAACGCTGCTGTATTTGTCTAATAGCTAAGTTTGAGACTCAACGGGAAATTGTAATTTTCCTCCATGACTTACCGTTGACGGATAGATAGGCATCATAAATTCACTGTTGGTCGCCGTTGCAAATCTGCCGACGTCAAGTTTTACGCTGGCCATAGAACTAGCTGCCGCTTCGCCTTTCACACTGCTGCTGCTGGTGTCAGACCCTTCGTCTGTCTTGGAAGCTCTTGAACCTAAAACACCTCCAACAACCGCCGCGATGATTACGATAATTAAAATAGGTACGCCAATTTTGATCCAGTTGCTCATGCGTTTCTTCGCTGGATGAGGAGTGATGTAGCCAGAAGATTCATTATAGTAGGGATCACCGGCGCCATACGGCGAAGGGTTATCACCCACCGCATTGTAGCTGGTGGACATGCTGAGTGAAGGGGTGGGGAAATTGAAGGAAAGACAGGTGAAAGCGAGGATGTATAAGGTAATATGGAAGAAAGAGGGAAAGGGAAGAACGTTTGACACGTGTTGAACATAGATCGGTGTTGCCAACCAGTGTGGGAAAAATAGCTTTTTTGACTCGACAGGAATGGATGACAATCATTAAAAAGTTGTACTAACGCGACTACATATATGTAAGTCTATATGTTGTATGGAGCTCGTTGTTCCTGTATACGTCGACCCCACAGAATGTGTCATTTCCAGTGATTTCCCAACTAAAAATATGATTGTACGGGAATGAAGAGAGGTGACGCCATTATCAAACCCATGGTAGCTAAATGACTTGTACAATTAGTCCCGTATAAAAACTCCTGCAGCCCCCATTCCTGTGCCGATACACATCGAAGTAACGAGGATCTGAGCGTTCACCAACAGTGTTCTATAAATAGACAGCTAAAAAGCTAAAAATATACCTTCTGATTCCTCCGGGAAAGCTCATTCAGTCCAGTGACAACCTGTCGAACTCCGGTACAACGTGCAAAAAGAATGTTATCAAGAATGTTTCAGTGTACTGGATGAAGACAGAACTCATCTAAAGGGTGTCCAAGAGCGATTGCTCCTCCATTAACGTTAACCTATTTTCGATGAATCATTGCTTTAGAACAGCTTAGCCGATTTCTACCTTTTCCCTGCACACAAACCGTCAATACATATCCAGAAAAGTTTCACGATATCAACCGAACCTTGGTAAATCGAGCTCCTTGATAGTATAAACACACTGAGATGCAAAAGCTTCATTAATCTGAGATGATCCAGTACTTAGCATTCATACAGGTGCAAAAAAGGAAGATCTTGACCTCAAATAAATCTACATCGTGGAGAGTGATTTTGCAGTCTTTCATGGCCCGGGCAATAGCGTAAACAGGCCCAACACCCATGATACGCGGAGGTACGCCTCAACGAAAAAGTCAGAAAGGCAGCCAAATGAGAGGAAATTCGCTCACCCGCAAGAGTCGTCGTATGAAATTTTGCATATATATTCAGGTTTAACTCTTCGGCCTTCCTTCGCGTCATCAACAGGACTGCAGCAGCCCCATCTGTAATTTGGCTTGCGTTACCCCCTGTGGTCGTTGAATGACCCCACTGCGGAAATGCGGACTTGATCTTCGCGAGACTCTCCTTCGTCGTACCTGCCCGTATACCATCATCCGCATTGACCACGACTAATTTGCGCTCTCCAGTCAAAGGATTTTTCTGGAAGACAGTGAATGGAACTATTTCGCTTGCAAAATAACCTGCATTCTGCGCATTCTCAGCGCGTTGGAAAGAAGTTGCAGCATAATTGTCTTGCTCTTCGCGAGTAATGTTAAAGTCACTTGCTACATTCTCGCTAGTCCACCCCATGCGCTCCTTGCAGTCTTTCGCCGCTGGATTTATCGATATCAATTCACTCTGTGACGGGCCACCTTTGTCGGGGCTGGAAACCATGTTAGTTCCTTATTCACACTGGCACTAGAGGCTTTGTGAGTCACAAGACATACTTTTCAGACATGCTCTCCACCCCAACAGCAAGGCCTATCTCAATCTGTCCACTACGAATCTGATTGGCAATTGTTGTGATCGCCATGAGACCGCTGGAACAAAACCTGTTGACTACTTGCACTGGAACTGTGTCTGGATAACCAGCCGCTAATGCTGCAGCCCGAGCAACATACATGGCTTCAGGGGTAAGGACGGTTCCAACACAGATATCCCCGACGAGAGATGGGTCAATCCCAGAGCATGCGATGGATTGCTGGACATTGAAATGTGTTGGAAATCACGAGGGAAGTACTAACTGTGTACGCACTTTGTACATCTCAAGCAGAAGCTCATCCGTCCTGCGAGACAGAACAATGCTTGTATCATAACTCTTGTTACAGATAGGTGACGGACCTCGCATCTTTGAAGCCTCCTTTCTTTGCTTTGCAAAGTGGGGAACGAATGGCCATTGTGATGACGACATCATCGAGACTTTTGCGTTCCAAAACTGCACGCCCACATGAGGAACCATAGAGATGAGTTGCGAGTTGCTTGACACGTTCCATTCACCCTGGTGGCAATAAAGTAGGTCAATGTATACTGACAGCGAAAAAGAAGGAATAGAAGATGGAACCGAGGCTCGGACCGTGTCAGACTCCGAGCCCGCGTAATGCATCACCATATTAATACTGTTACAATGCTACAATTGTGTTATCTACCTCCGCTAAATTATTAGCTAAGGACACGTCTATAGCGACCCGCCTCGGTAGACCGGGTAAGAGTGTAGAAATGACTATGGGTGGGGTGAGTAACAGTAAGGGGATATATACGATAATTACAGTCAATTAATGGTTTCATGGTTTTTTATCTACTAAAGGTATATCGAGATCATGATTATATCTGAATAGGTACGGACATGTTCAATCTACTCTATCAGTATCCACAGACTTATATAAGAGATTAAACATGGGTGGTTGTGGAAAACCCTTCTTGTTTGACTCGAAAGATACTCTGAGCTACTAGAGAGCAATAATCTAGAGTATTGATACCTCTAAATCTGATAAATTTGGTACATACATGAGTGGCTATATTATGATATGAAACAAGATTTCGGTTGACTTTGAGCTTCATCAATAGTTTATAGATCTCTTAGGACTGGAAACTTACATTTCTGGTATGGAAAGACTATCTCAAGTTTTGTAATTTTTTTTCCCTCGGTCGAGGTCCTCGAACAGAGGGATTGGCCCCGTGAGCCACAGGGTCGTTTTCAACGTGACAGGCTGTGACTTTATCAAAGATATCTGGCCCTAGTCTAAAAGACCCATTTATTAACATGTCTGAGGACAATCTCGATCTGTTATTCCTTGGGATGTCCTTGGTTGGTGTAGCTTGGTACTTGTGCCTATGGGCTCTTGGGCTCTTGGGCTGCTGGGCTGCGTACGCATGGCACATGTTACTCTTCCATGTCTTCAACTTACGCTTCTTTCAGCCGACGTAGGTATCGAATACGTCCTAGGTCTCCTCTTTCCACTTCTACTACTGCACCAGGCGTTTCCATACTTCGACCTTTGAAGGGGCTGGACGCAAATCTGTACGAAAACCTGGAATCCACGTTTCAACAGGAGTATCAGAATTTTGAAATTCTCTTCTCTGTCGCAGAAGCAAACGACCAAGCTCTTCCGATAGTCCAAGAGTTAATATCAAAGTATCCTCACATTAAGACGAAGATCATCATAGGTGCTAAAGTATCTCTAATGTATACGAAAGGCACTTCTGAGCACTTTGTATAGGGGAGGAGGTAATTGGCATGAATCCCAAAGTCAATAACCTTATTCGTTCCTATAGGCAAGCCTCCAACGATATCCTATGGGTTCTGGATTCAAATGTTATGGTCCACCCTGGTACTCTTGCACGTTCTGTTGATGCTCTTGAAGGTCCACTCCCGCCTGGATCCCCTGTCCCTCATCACAAGATTGCAGTTGTCCATCATGTCCCATTTGCTTTCACTAATGAGGCCAAGTTTGGCTCAAGGCTTGAAGAGGCTTTTCTTAATACGAATCATGCCAAGATGTACATTGCAATCAACACTGTCGCCATAGAATCGTGCGTTGTTGGAAAATCTAACTTGTATCGTCGTTCGGAAATCGAACGCGTCAATGGAAACCTTAATAAGCCTCTTGCTGTGGAGGATACGGACGTCGACTTCCAATTGCGTCGAGGTCTTCCGGCATTCGGTCGATTCCTTGCCGAGGACAATATGATTGCGAGCGCACTCTGGCATGAACTAGGGCTACGCCATGATTTGTCTTGTGATGTTTCACGCAACGTTGTGGGCAGCATGACAATCGCTGACTATATTTGGCGCCGGGTGCGCTGGATTCGCGTCCGGAAGCACATGGTACTCATCGCGACAATACTTGAACCATTCACAGAGGCCGTCGTACTTTCCGTTATTGCGAGCTTTTCACTCAGGTATCTCCTCGCCATTCCACCGTGGGTCACTATCGTACTCCATTATACCATATGGCTGTCTGTCGATTTGGATGTTTATGCATCTCTTGCGGGGCACCCCTTACCAGCTGCCATTCGCTGGGAATTCCTCGCTGCATGGGCTGCTCGTGAGCTGCTTGCATTACCTATATTTCTATTTGCAATATTTGGAAATGAAGTTGTGTGGAGGGGAAATCATTACCAAGTACTAAGGAATGGAGAGGTCAAACGGGTTACGCCTCGCCAATCTGGTTGGTTTCGATGGTTCATTATGCGAGATACTGTAGGCTACTATCAACCTGTCATACAGTCTATTCATTAGTTAATTCGTTAGTTATTCGTACGTCTTGCCACTTGCTTTCCACAGTCATAGATGGAAAAATCGCTACCAAATATTAAAGGAACCATTAAGTTTGATTCGATGGTTCATCACGCGGAATTCTATTAGAACCTGTCATACAGTCCCTCGGACCAATTTGTGGAAGTGGTGATAGCTTCTATGTTTGCCGTGTTCATCTTTGTGTTACCATGTCTTGATTGCTAGGCTGATGGTTACACTATTATCTCCCCAAGTACATAGTGAATTCGGCCTTGAAACATATTAAGTACGCCAATAAGACAATCGATGAAAAACGACATCAAACTATCTATTGGGACTCAAAAACTTTGTAGGTATATATGATGTAGAAATAACAAACTCGGATAATGCCCTCAAAGAAGCTGTCTGACCAGGCTTGTCCTGGACATAACTTGACTATTGGACTAAGCAGATGTATTCTCTTGTCAATCTCAACTTCTTTGGGTATTGGCAGCCCCTTTCGACTATCGGCCTGTCTTTGATTGGCAAACCAATTTATAACTTGCCCTGGGGTCCTTGGGGCTAATCAACAGCCTAAAAAATGTATACTACTAGATTTAAGACTTACCGATGTATGACAATTGCAATCAAAGCTGCCCAGTGTTGCATGGGACGCCGAGTTATATTGTCATAGATCATCCGTAACAGAGCGTACTGGCGAGGATTGACAGGAGAATTGTCCACGGTCAATATTCTTGATGCCTTGACAATCATTTCCTTACGCCTCGCCTCCTGTGCGATGGAATTCAAGTGCCGTCTAGTCGCTCGTTGATGAATGTTGTCACAGCGCTTCAAATTCGGCTGACAAGATATACTAGACGAAGGGAGCACTCTGGTAGATAATTTTGAGCACCTCAAGTGTTTATGTAGTGACTGGTTCGTAGCGAAGTTTCGAGTTGATATGCAGCCATAGGAATTATTGGGAATGATTGGGGCGGTATTGGAGACAAAAGCTTGGTCAAGGACAAGCAGAGCGAAAGACTGAAGTGGGTTGTTAGTGCATTCGGGATCGAAAATTGCGAGTTTCATGAGGATCAAGTACGATCGTGTAATCAAGGAAGGGAATAGGATGACTAGGGCCAGAAGTATGTGTAAAGCTTTCGAGGTCACAGGCCAGTAGAAAGTCGTATCTTATATTTGTTTTACACGAGAATTCAGTCGCAACCTCGGCTTGCCCCGGTATTGTTTCGAAACAATTGATTCCGACCTTGTTCTCAGTTGTCAAAGAAAGTGGGCCCACATGTGTACTGATTTAAAACAACATTCGGCGTGTGAACTCCATGCGCTCCTTTGATGTCGACCCTTCATGTAGAATCACGTGACCGCACCACTGCACTTTGATGGCGCGAATTAGAGCTCGAAACGCTTGTTCTTCATGGCGGACCAGCGCCAAAGGATTATTGCATCAGTCTTTTCTAGAAGGAATGCGTCAGGAAATCTTGAGGAAACATATGTCTCGCACGTCAAGATATGGGAGGATGCTGGACCTGAAGGTGGTGGAAGGAAACCGCGCTACATACTTCTATCTCGTACGTGACAACCGAATAGTCTTCAACAAACAATGACACCGATAAATTGTTAGAGGCTAGTAATGGGAGTGGGTTCATCCACAAGTCTAAGCTCAATACGAATGGTACATTTTCTGTTGGCAAAACGTGGAGATTACCGGAACTTCGAGCAATACAAGTCGTCAATGTATGTCCCTGCGTATGAGAAACTTGAGCGAACGATATATTTCATTTTTTAGCCTCTTTCCTTCAATATCACTCTATCTCGAACATACCGATGGCAAACAGAGAACCAGATGGATCAGGCCAATTTCTTAGATGCTCTTATACAGCTTTTCCACCTCGTTGCACCGGGATCTGCACTACAGCTTGAGGGCCTCCAAGATTCTCAAAAATCCTCAGGTAAGCTCTGATGTATCAAGGTTTTCTTTGCCTCTCAATCACAATCGAGACTCTCGGGTTCCTCAAAGTAGCTTGCATTCTTTCACTCCCACCCTTGTTGATCGAGGGAATGACTTTTCACCACATGCAGCAACTCAAACACATTTACGAGCAGGATCTATTTCACGAGCACCTTCTCCAAGTACCACCAGCCTCTTTGTTGCTCAGCCGAAAACTAATCCCAGAGATTCGTCTACTACTCGGCCATCATCAGTTAGTATGCATCCTCAACCATTCGGAAGTCGTTCCAAACTTTTGCGACCTTCGAATTCAGACAATGGACCGCCGACGATCAACCTAGTGACCTCTCGTTCCCCCACTTACGAAAAACCGCCGCAAACCGCAGATGGCAGCTCAGCCATGCCGTCTCCATATCAAGTATCTCATCGTCCTAGATCGCTGTCCCCAGCGTCTGTCCAAACAAGGACACAATTTTCGCAAAATCAGAAAAGTAATGTCTCTGTCACTTCCGAGAGCGTGCTTCGTCGCGACCAAAATGCTCGTATATCATTTTATGACCTTGCCAATCAAGTAACCCTTGATCGATTGATCTCTGGAGATCCTGCCGTAAGTGTAGATACTGAGGGCGAAGACGAGAATACTTCGGCGACTATGGCTAATGTCGAGGACATGATTGAAGGTTATGAATGGGCCAGCGATGACGTTATTACCAGGAAATCCTCGAGAGGTGCTGCAGATCTTATAGAGGCTCGCCTCCTTGATGAATTGATGGCCCTTGAAAAGGTAGTCTGACTATCATATATTCATGCAATTAATCAACTCTCCAGGCCAACATCCACTCATTCCTAGAATCCGATGACCGGATAGGCATTGTGCTGAAATATCTAGATGAAGCCGTTTCGGAACTGGATAACATGGATAGTCTTGTTTCGTCCTACAAGATTCATCTTGACGTGAGACATTGTTTCGATGACTGGATTGCCAACATCGATGAGCTTTTCCAGAGCGTCAGCGATGACATCTTCTACATTCAGTCACAAAACCGAGGCTTGCAGGTTCAAACTCAGAATCAACGAGCTTTACTGACCGAACTTGAAAATCTTTTGGTTCGTGCCTTTCCTCTTCTCGTGAGAATGCTCAAGCGACAGCATTTCAGCAAACTGTGAACGTCGATCAAGGATCACTGGTCACACTGACCCAGGAATCCCTGGAAAAGCATCAAAGTATGGAACGATTAGAGGAAGCTGCAGCACAACTATACAAAGCATTGCAAGCAGGTCGCGATACTGGTACTTCTCTGGCATTTCATCATTTTGCACATCCTACAATCCCTCCTTTGTGCTGTAGACATGGCCGCCACGATGGAGAGATTGCAAGAATATCGCACACACAACTCTCAGTTTTGTAAACGAATATTCGATTTCCTATCGATCATGTTTACTGCGCAGGTGCGTCGGACGTTTCCATTGCCCATTTCGCTTTGTCATCCAAGATCAGTCGACGTTGCTGCTAGGTGACACGAATGGAATGAATATCGCGTCAGGGCACCACAAGCCAACTTTTGTCTCCCATGAAGAACTGGAGGCTTACCTTGGGCGATATTCGGGCTTGGTGCTCTACTTGAAGGAAATGGACGAGACTGTCTATGCAAAGCTCTGTGCGGTATGTCAAGACTAGCACAAATATGTAAAATTTCACAATGTACAAACCAACAGGCATATTTTTCGGTCGCCAGTGGTTTACACAGCACGCAAATGAAAACATTGTTCTCGACCTACATTAACTTCGTGAAAAGGATTCCGGAAGGTCATGGTCACAGTCCGTACCTCATGAACTAATGTCCTTGAATGAATGTTCACAACACACCAGGTTTCAGTTCAAATCCTACGAATGGTGCATCTAGAGGAGCTGCAGGCATGCGTCGAGCGGGAACTATCTTACGCTCTCCCATGGAAGGTCGAAACAGAGATAAAGACAAAGTGACCGATGGTGATTTAAGGGCATCAGAAGTCAGTCAGCATTTCACTTATAGCTAACACACTGCCCAACAATGTCCCAGATCTTTCAACTCGTTCTGGAGCAAATAGCGCCGGCTATTTATAAGGAGAACGAATTCATCACTGACTTTCTTCAAATTAACGAAGTCGGTTTGACTTTTGCAGATTATATGGGCCTCGATAATTACTTTAGGCGGCAAGCTGCACGGGCCGCCAGCCTCAGCCAAGCGACATTGAAGTTAGTCCGTGGTTCCATGGATCTTATATTTGGATTCCTGCCTGCCGAGCTCAAGATCTGGCTCGACAGCGTTTTGGAAAAGGACAAACTGTAAGCATAGAAATGGTTACAGATCTAGCCATATACTCATGGCCTCATTTATGACAGGGAAATTATTGGGGTTATCGCACGCCTCGAGCGCTTCCTTGTAGCTGCACAAGACAGGGGAAATCAGTTTCTCGTGGTAATGCTGGAAAAGCAACACGCCCGACTCAAAGGCATTTTTGAACGCCATGTCGTAAGTTCGGACCTCGATTTTACATCCTCGAAATTAATAGTTAGCTCAGAAAGAACAAATAACCGACATCGAACAAACCAAGCTGAGCAGAAAGAAACGGCAAGGGGTTGCTCACTTTATGAAACAATTCCCAACATACGTTGGTCTAGTGGAAAATCAGCTCGTTGACGCTGACGGCCTCGAAATACGTACTCACGTGGATGCTGCATACGAAAAGATTGTCCAGTCGATCTTCGACTCCTTGAAACAGATGGCGAAGATGGACGGAGAAGACGAAGACAAAGGACAACTTAATTATCATGTCATTCTGATAGGTATGTTTCATTGATATGCTTCCTGGGACTGACCCATGTCACGGCAAACGTAGAAAATATGCACCATTTTGTTGCAGAAACCTCAATTTTGGAGACCAGCTCCGTCAATGCATTTTGTCGTCGAGCAGAGTCCATATACGATGAAAATTTAGGCGCATATATTAAAATTGTGCTCAGAAGACCTTTCTCCCGAATCATCGTAGGTTATGTAAACATGTTCCTTATGTGACGCTCAAAGTACACTTCAAGGATTATTTCGAGGGCGTAGAGCGCCTACTAAAGACCACCGCTCCCACTGAAGTTGCGAGTAACAACGTATACAACAAAAACGCACTTCGAAAGATCGTCCGGGAGTACAACTCCAAGGACCTGCGCAAACATGTCGATGCTCTATCTGTTCGCGTTGGAAAGCACTTCGCAGAGGCATCTGGGAAGACAACCTCAGAAGAGAGTGGAGGAATTGTTCCTGGAACAGTGCTTGTTGGAGTCTGGAAGGCTTGTGAGGAGGAACTTCTGAGAATCACAGACCTTTTCAACAAGAGGATTGCTCAGTGCTATTCCGATACTGGTGTCAGTCTGGAGTACACAGCGACAGACGTCGAAACCACATTCAGACGGCATCGAGTAGGACCTTGACGGAGATTTGATATTCAGACATTGTCAACTGTGATTTCTAGTGCAAATGGATGTTAACTCTTTATGAACGCCAATAAACAGTGTTGTCTGTCCCAATATGTCACAAAGATGAGCTCAGGAGTTAATGCGAGATATCTCAAAGTGGCAAAGACTCGGACCGTGAGCATCGACATACATGAACGAGCCCACTGATTTTGGCCAAATGGCCGACAGTCATTGGTCGATTAGAGCGACATGAGCGAAGACATGGAAGAGGCGAGATTCAAGATCAGACATCGGAGATAAGGCGCTTCTAGGGTTTGTTATTCGAGGGAAAGACATTGATACTCATTGGATCGCTTCATGCACAGAACTTGACGGTGGACCTTCGATGAGTATTCTTTCTGCGCGATATTAGAGGTGCTCAATTCTCTGTTCACTTTGTTCTGCTCACTTTTTTTTCGAGACATTCAAGTTCCATCTGATGAATCGCAGAAAAGCCGGTGAACTTGGGTGAACTTCTGTTCAAATTTCCCTTTCAGATTCCGCTGTCGATTTCAATATCGTACAAGAGATAGATCATTAGATTAGATAGTAATACCATTGACATGCCGAGAAGAGTTCAGCAGTGCACACGGAGCATAAAATCATACGGAACCGAGAACTATAGGGATCTATGCTCATCCATCAAACAGACTGGAAGGGTGAGATTTGGAAGTTCAGACTGTTGCAGTCATCATGATTCGATCACGACAGGATGGCAATTTCAAACCCCATTTTTGAATTGTTGTCAGAACTGCTTGCAAACAGGTACCCTCGATTCTCTGTTCGCAGTTCGTAGAAATTTCCTAAACTCCACATCATCAATGAAAAAAAGTGAACAGAACAAACTGAACAGAGAATTGAGCACCCCTAGAAAAACCCCCTATGAGCTGCAGTATGTTCCATTGATTTGGAGTCGCAATGTCTTGTGGATTCTTGCCTTAGAGATAGATACTCAGCAATTACATTGGTACAGAAGTCGCACTCCTCTCAACAACGAATATGACTCCTGTAGTGAGCAGAATGAATGGCGGATATCCAAACAGCTTATACAAGTCGTCGGTCCGTCATTGCTCTCACAATGCAACCTGTTCCCGCAATCTCTGTAAGCTGATGACACAGATGACAATCAGTATCATTTAGTGTATCAATTCAACGACTCTAACACTGAGTGGATGGCTTACCTTTTCATGCCATCCAAGCAACACACTACCACTGATGTCTCCCCATCCTGGCATCGCCATTCCTTTGTACAAGTATTTCATGAGCGTATCTTGGGCATCTTGCGACAGCAATTTAATGGCGGCGGGTATGTCTATGGACTTTGTCGTGTTCAAGATGGTGAGCAAGGTCTGCAGTGTGATGGCCTACCATTTGATGAGCAAGAGCCGATCCACAAAGGCATTAATAGACACACCTTCGCCTGGTCAACGTTAGAGCCGTAGGGTGCGTTTTCCAAGACTGTAGAAAGCGCCCCCGCAATATCGTTTCTGTGAAATGTGGGTTGAGGTATGTCCACGCAAGACTTTAACCTACCTCGCCAATGATGTACGAACAACGGCCTGTCGTTGCTTCGCTTCTTCTAGTACTTGCGAAGGCTCTCGTGGATCTGTATCGTATAACTCGGACTCGTGGAGAACATCCTCGTCGTACTGATCAACATCGATCTTGCGAAACGCTGCATCCATTATCTCGTGAGTAAAAGTACCCAGTCGACGCGCAGCTTTGACCATATTTGTTCCGCTTGACATATCCCCATCGAGTCGATCGTTAATGCTGCGACGCCGCCACTTGGCCGCCACAGACACCGAGCCAATGTGAATTCTTCCATTGAGGAAATCACTCAATGCCCCTATAATTGGTGTGCACCGGGATGAGATGCGTTATGTAAAGTTTTCTCGTTAGTGCTTTGGTTTTACGCAGAGATATCAGGTGATACATAGCAAGTGCGATATGATAATATGCACTACTCGTAAACCGGTTTCAAGGGGTTTCATTCAATTCGTGGAGGAATCACCAATGTAGAAAAATGAGCATGATGAATATGGCGTCTCGTCGCAGAAACCCTGTCCCAGAAATACATGTCGATAAGATATCTAACTCGAAGTCTAACTCGAAGTGAGCAATATGGTGTTGTTTGTTGCTAGTCGTTGACATATTTCCAAATCAGTAGTTCAATTTGTCCTTGTGGGTTCAAGTTGACTACCTTCCCCCCGTAATCTCTCAACGTTTCTTTTTTCCCTTCTCTACCCAAAACTTCTGAGCACGATGGACACTACTGGAGGTGCCTCGGTGCCCCAAAAGCTGGAGATCGATGAGAAGCCAGAGAAACGCGATACCAAACCAGTCGTCAAAACCCTCAATCGTGTCCCTCGTATGTTCTCCCAACTCCCTGTTAGACTTAGATACTAATAATATTCTCATTCTCATGTATACTAAGGAGCCTGCGTTAGTAAATAACTACACTTTCATTTGCGTCTCTCATCGTCCCCAACAGAATGCCTGTCGGAAGCAGAAGATGAGATGTGAGGGTGCTGATAACCCTCCTTGTAAACGGTGTCGCAATACCAACCTCGAATGCCTCTTTGAGAAACCATCGAGAGAAGCTACTCTCACTGGAGAAGCTGGTCTTGAGTAAGTGGACAATACAGATGCTGCTTGTGCGTACCAGCACTACTAAGGCCCTGTGGTCAGGCGCATTCGAAGTTTGGAGGCTCACGTTGCTGATATACGCCAAACTCAAACAACTATTTCAAACACTCTCACAGAACTAGTCGCCCATCTACGCGGTGGAGGTCTCATTGCTCGATCGCCTTCCGCATATCCTCAACCTTTTCATCAACAACACTCCCCCAACATGAGTTCACCATCGATGTCAACGCCGACCGTTACTCATCAACATATGTCTGAAATCCATCCATCTCCTCCAGGAGGTCCAAATGTATTCCCGCCATCCCACCAGGTTTGTTCTTGTGCCAAAAATATGCAACAATGACTGACTTCAAACAACAGAGTTCTATGGCTCCTCCAGTCCCATCCAATACTGACTCCAGTTTTACAATGATACCTCAATCATATGCCAGTCATCAAGGTCCTCACGGCTACAACCATGGCTCGGGTCAAGGACCAATTTTACCCCCGTTTTCCAGCATCTCGTCCATGGGACCTCCTACAGCCCAGAGTAATGTTTCTTCCCTCCGATACCAAGCACCGGAAAACCAACATCCGCATTCTATGTCACGGAGTCAAACATCCGGCATGAAGAGGCATGCCACATCAAACGCAGCCAGCGCGAATTCGTCCGATATTGAAGACGAAGACAACGGCGAATTACCCGCTTCCGGCCTTGTTGCACCCTGGGAAGTACTCAGAGGACTGGCTGATGTAGCTATTGAAAGAGCCGCCAAAGTGAGCACAACGAAAAACAATTGTGATGACTTTAACTTCTTTCTGAATTAGGAAAACGGGGATAGTAGTGGACCACAGAGTCGTGCACGCACACCATCCCCTGACAGACAAGGAAGGCCTTCCAAGCGCAGAAAAATCCGTCACAAGCATCGCAACTTAACTTTCCCCGATGGTAACCTTCGTCATCCGGGCACACTTTGCTATTTTGTTATTCATAGTTATTTGTAGTGGTGACAAAGAACATCATTTCAGAGGTTGAAGCGCGGGAACTTTTTTCCATGTTCGTCTTCCATACTTACAGCGAGCCGGCCCTCACGCTTCACACAGCTTCTACCGTGGATGTTCAACTTTTTTGTAAGTTTCTATCTTCCTCACTACCTGTACCATCAACTCACAACGACAGACCTGTCTTTGATGAAGCTCACGATACCTTCGATGCTCTTCATGAGCGTTCTCCTTTCGCTGTCGACTGTATTTGTATGGTTGCGGCCCGCGTTCGTGATGGCGGAGGTGTGTAGCTCAATCTCTCATTTTTGTTTCGTTGGCCGACCAGCCACAGCTACACCGAGTGATGTCCATATTAGAATTCTAGAAGAAGTTCAGGCCATCTCGTGTGCGACCCTTTTTGCACCTGTCATGCGAAGCGAAGCGGTCCAGGCGATGAGTACGTGAATCGTCTTTGTTAGTTGAAGTTTGGACATTATTAAAATCATTTGATAGTTCTCGTTGCAGGCTGGTCCGACAATGGTTGGTTAAGTGGTGGTCATGCAGTGCGCATGGCTATGGAGCTCTGTAAGCCCTCATTTTGCTTAGATAGCTTCTCATTCTTTGAGATTTGCGTAGCAATGCACAAAGCTTGGCCGCGACTCCTTCGACGCATGAAAGCCCACAAGGCGGACCCTGTCGAAGACAAGGAACTTGTTATTGCTGCTCGGACGTGGTTTTGCTTATACCTTTTCGAACATCAGTCAGTGTCAGCATCCTGATTCGCTATCAATTCTTAAAGTGTCGTCGAGTAGACTTTCCTATGGCACTGGACGACCAGCCGTATTGAAAGAAGATGAAACCATACAAGAATGCCGGATGCTTCTTCAGCATCCCTTGGCTATTGAAGACGATATGCGCCTTGTCTCCACTGTGGAACTCATGGCTATTCGGGAGAGGGTTCACAATGCCATGTCTCCTATCGAAGGCCCCGTTCGAGAAGAACACTTTGCACGCCTACGAGAGGCAGATGCAGAATTCACTAATTGGTTTAAGGTCTGGGACCATGCGTTCTCCCAGAAATATGAGGATGCAGGTCTGCATCGTCCTTAGTACACAAGTAATCAGTCATTAACCGTTTGATCTAGCGTTCTATCGCCAAAGTTTGCAAATTCAACATCTCCATGCTGAGCTTTTCCACAATGCCACTGCTCTAAGGGGTATCAATGGACCTGATGATGTTCAGAATATGCCTGCTCCACAGCGGCAACTTGCTACTCGCTCCATTCAGATTGCCCACCAAGGGTTGGATATCACTGTCAACTCTCCAGCTTATCGAGAAGGCATGAAATATGGTGCGGTAGCCTACCGTTTTCCTGGTGAAAATCTGTGACTTTGCCCCCTCAGCTGTCCATTACACACACGCGACAGCAACGTTTGCTGCATCATTTCTTCTGCGTTTGGCTAGACTTTTGTATGTTTTGCAATCTTGACTCTCCAGAACAGAATCATCATATTGAACCTCTCGCTAGCCCAAACGACTGTAATGTCGCCGAGATTAGGTCTCAAGTTGAACGATTGGCTAATCTCATGTCGGAAGGTGGATCAGAAAACTCAATTTGAGGTGATAACTCTGATACCTAAATCGTAGTTCCCGGCAAGCGTTACGCATTGACGCTTCAGCTTATGCTGAAGCGCTCAAAGAAACGAAAACCTGGGTCGACATCCCGTTCTCCAAAGAACACACGTGAACCTTATAGACCAGTGCCAATGCCTTTAGATCATCCAGCTGGGGGGATTATGCCAGGTCCTGGTCAGGTTGCCCATCAGAGGCATCAGGAAGCGTTTGCCTCACAGTATGACACCTCACTTTCCGATCAAATGCACGGCCAGCACATAGGTAGTGGAAATTTATCGCATCATATGCCGCACCATCCCCAGCAACAGCAAATGCAACTTCAACAACACTACCAACATGGTATCCCAGAGGCGGAACACATCTGGCGAGGATTTGAGGCAACTGCAAACGAACAGCTGCCTGTTTGGATATCGGATCAAAGTCTAGGCGGAAATTCTTTCACCCAAAATGGAATGGATGCGTTCTTGTTACCCACTGACTATATGCCAAATGCTCCTCAAATCTGGTAAAAAAATGTTGTCTGTATATACATTTGTATTTTTCTCATCGATGGACGACCCTTATGTAATTGCCTTGGTTAAATTTGTAGCCAAATTATGACTATTTTTTTCCTTCTTGCAAACGATCGCCGTCATGTCTCGAAAAGACGCCACAAAATGGACGTCAGTGGTAGATACTCTTCGTCCTCTTCGTAATATTGTCCGTACAAAGAACTCAGGAACAGCCATTATTAACAACGTCGAAGGTCAATAATACGTTTCCTTGGGCTGACAAGTTACTGACCGCCGGACGCATTGCAGACGTAACGAACAGACGAAAATTCATATTGAAACTTGCCAAGGCTTTACTATCCTTTGGAGCGCCCTCTCATCGCATTGAATCCCAGCTCAAGGCAGCATCTGATATCCTCGATACTCAGGCGGGTCAGTGACTCTTCGATCCCGCTACAAACGGTTTGATCTCACATCGCTCAAGAATTTGTTCACCTCCCGAACATGATAATTGTGTCTATACGAAACGGGGACACCAGATCGAGTCGTACACATTTTGTGCGCGCCACAGGTCGTATTGCCTTAAGTTCTCTCCACAAAGTCCACATGATTTATCGAGATGTACTACACGACAATATAGGTGCTGAGGCTGGGACTGAGGCCCTTAGGAGGCTCTTGCAGTCTCCTCCTATTTATCCTCTCCTTGTTCGTTGTGCCGTTGCCTTTGTTTGTGCTGCCATTATATGTGTCCTGTCTTTTGGAGGGTCTGCGGTTGACTTGTGGATCAGCGGAGCCTGTGCGTGCTGTTTACAGTATCTTGGGTTGAATGCAGCCAACAAAAGCTCCATGTATGCGAATGTGTATGAGTGAGGCGTTTTCAGTTCTGGTGTCTGTTTGCTATGGAGCTGACTTTGCATCGGTAGGATATCCGTGTCAATTATCGTTGCATTTGTAGCCCGAGGTTTAAGCAGTATCCCTGGTCACCTGTTTTGTTACAGTGCAATATCATCCGCTGGAGTTGTTTTGATTCTCCCTGGATTCACCGTCTGTGAGTCATTTTCAACGTAGTTTCCTTTCTCATAAATTTTACTTACTCTGGAATTCAGTGACTAGCGCTCTTGAACTCATGTCCAGAAACGTTTTCTGTGGGTCTGTAAGGATCGTGTATGCTATCATCTATACTTTGTTCCTGGCAAGCTTTATCCTTGACAAGTCTCGCTCATCACTGTACTTATCAGTTCGATCATATGACAGGGTTTCGGCCTTACCATAGGATCTGACCTGTATCTGGTTGTAGATCGTCGTGCGCGTCATGCATATTATCGGGGCAACACCCCGACGGACATGATATATACACACGGGACCTTTACGACGGTCAACGGAACTACACCTTTCAAGTCTATTTCTGGAGTTTTGGCTCAGGGAAATTCTAGTCAAATCTTGAACCTCATCAAAGGTGACTATATATACATGCTCGGGGTGACGGAAATATGCTTTCAGCTATCTTTTAAGGTTGTCCGCGTGATGCTTCCGAGCCTTGGTTCAAGCAACCGCTACCGTGGTGGGCTATGTTCTTCCTTGTGCCAATTTATTCTACGTGCTCTTCCTTGTCCAATCTTCAAGCGTGGAATCAACGGCAGCTTTTAGTAATGGTGACATTTTCCTGCTGTGCATACGCCGCAAATCGGGCCACAAGCATTGCTCTTCCGGGAAGAATTGATCTTATATCCGCCACCGGCGCTTTCGTTATTGGAACACTTGGAAATCTTTACTCTCGTTTAGTCCGTGGAACAGCTTTTACCTCGATGGTTACAGGCGTCCTGTTTCTGGTTCCTGTGTGTTGAAACTTCTGTGGCTGTCGCTTACGCCTAACACCTTCGAATCAGTCTGGAATAGCCCAAGGAGGTGGCCTAACACAAACTTACCATAGCTCAGCCGAACAGTACTCGGGGGGGTTTTCTTTAGCTCTACGCATGATATCTGTTGCTGCAGGTGTTACCATAGGTTTGTTTGTCAGTCAGGTCATCGGTTTGTGGCTGTTTCATCGTTTATCGATTATGGTTTTTGTTGACTTTTGACTAGTTTATCTTTTCGGATCCAGGAAGAACGTTGCTCACTTTGCCTTCTAAATTACAATTTTGTTGTGAAAGCATATGTTTTCTTGTCGAATTACACGCAATAGTGATTACTGTACTGAGACCAAGTTGGACCAGAATGTGTAGAATAGTACTATAAGAATGTCTATGATACCTATGCCTTTTCAACCAAACAGCTGCTGTAGCTCTTCATACCTCCGTTGCAGTAACTCCGTCTTGCTATAATTTTGACCGCCAAGAGTCAAATTAGCGAGTTCAGTCTTCTTTCTCTGTACTTCCAACAGCCGAGCCTCTATGGAATTTTCGATGATTAATTTAACAGTTGTAACCGGTCTTGTTTGTCCAAGACGATGCTGAAGATACTTGTCAGAACTTGACACAGCAGCAATGTAGAATTATGGCGCACGATACGATCCACCGCTTGATTCTCGACAGCAGGATTCCTGGATTTGAGATTAGCTCTAGGCATATGACGATCTGCATATATGGCATACCAATAAGGATCCATTAAATATACTCGCTGTGCAGCAGTAAGGTTCAAACCGACACCTCCGGCCTTCAAGCTAACTAACAAAACTTCACACCGTGGGTTGTATTTCAGCTCATCCATGGCTCGAGTTCGATCATCACGTCTCATTGTACCGTCTAATCGATCATACTGAATACAATGTTGCTCTAAAGCATCCTCGATCCTGCAAAAGGTTAACTTTGGACCTCTCTTATTAGAGAATTGAGACATACTTGTCGAGCATAGTGGTCCATTGCGAGCTGGGAATTGATTTGAACTTCGAATCGTACGCGCACAGATGGAGACGTACAATACAACGGTTTTCACCACTCCGTCATCCACGTGATTTCCTTTGTTGTCGACCATTTGAACCTCAATAGAAGAAGGATCGTAATTTGCCGAGTGAGGATTCGCCCGGGAAAAACTCATAAGATCAGTCATGAGTGCATTCACCTTCGTAGACGAATGATAAAGTTCCGTGAAAACTCCTTTTTGCCTCTTCTCACGCTTTCGAGGCTTCTTTTTTTTCAGAGACGTTATATCCAGCGACTCTGGCTTAATTTCAACCGCGTCTAGTGGCGCGAGTCCAGATTGGCATGCGGTACAAGATCGCCGGGTACCGGGGTCCACATCTGGCCAACCAGGGCATATCGAATTCCGATAACACTCGAGACAGAAAAGGTGTTGGCATCGCGTCAAGATGGGTCTCGGACTGCTTGGGCTGCTGGCACGAGTTGAACCTCGGGAGGCAGGACCTTTGCCCTTACGACCTCGCTTCGGGATCGAGGATCCCTCGACCTCGAGCCCGTCCCCTGACGAATCAGCAGATATACAAAGCTCCCCGCCACACTCGACGCATTGCGTTGTTGCCGATTCACGTAAGATGGCGAAGATAGCTGCAGCACGCGTCGCGTTAAGTCCGTCCTTTGAGATATCAGAGACAAGGTCTTCATATGACGCAGTAGATTCTTGGGAGGCAGTTTGATCAGGGCCCTTGCCTTGGACCAATTCAAAATGGTCGCAGATCTGACGAAGCCGCAGTATCTTCTGAAGGATACCGACATAGTTCTTCATCACCTCGTTTTTCGACGTCATTTCCGTGAACTCGGCTTTAGATTCGTTATAAAAATGATCGTAAATTCCCTGCTCCTCAGGTCCAAACTTAAGAAGACGCAGCTCGTCTCGCCTTGGGGGCAAAGCAAGAATTTTCTGGCCATCTTGGTTCTTCATCTCTTTGGTTCGACGAAGGGTGATGCACTTCATTATTGTTTGTAGACGAGCAATTCCCAACGACTGCCCAAATTTCACGGGACTGCCGATAAATTCTGTCCAAATATTCTTGTCGTTAAATGGTTCCAATCGAAGGAACTTGATAAGAGCAAATACGTCGTCCAACTTGTTTTGCACTGGTGTTCCAGTTAAGCAAAGACGTCGGTCGGCCATTAAATCGCACGAGGCACGACTACCAACAGTACCAGTTTCTTTGATAGAGCTATACAAATGTACATCAATACACAAGAACCTCTGAAAGGAATAAGGTAGCACTCACTGTGCCTCGTCGAGGACGACACGAAACCAATGGATACTCTGAAGAGCACTCGTTGCTTCACAGTTTCCGATCCCATTTATGGTAGATTTTTTCCTCTTTAGACCGCCCTTTTTGGCTTTTGCTGTCTTCACGATTTGATTCCCGTGTTCGTCAAGATCGGCTCCAATCGTATCACTGCTTACTCCATCATCTTCATCTTCATCCGCAATGGCCGCACATCTATTTTGCTTTGAAAATTCGGAGGCAAGGGTAGCAAACGTTGTGATAACGCAGTCAAAGTCGGCGAGAAATGTAGGATCCGGTCTGCGCGCATTTCCGTGGTATACGTAGACCCGGAGAGGATTACCCGTACGTACTCTTGGAGGTGGTTTGACGTCTGTGTCGTCATCCATGAATGGTAACGTAAGACTAAGCTGTGACATTGACTGGGACGCTGTGGAAGGAGCACATGCGCCTCCATTGCCTCCAAAGACTGTCACTTCACCATTCCAGTGTTCTCTGAGTTGGTCTTCCCAATTTGATACTGTTGAAAGAGGACACACGATGAGAGTCGCACGACTTTTTGTTTTGATACGTGAGGCGCGTGTGTAATCTGCTTCAAGCTTTTCTTGCAATCTGACATTTTTAGCCTTTTGTTTTTGTGAAGCAACAGGATCTGGGGCCGGCATACCCCAGACACTACCGGCAAAATGATTGGGAGCCACGGAATCATTATTTCGACGAGGAGGAGGAGGAGGAGGAGGGAGCTCCAAAGGCGTCACCGCGAAAGTCCTTGCTGATCCAAGCGTAGCTGCGATGAGAGAAACACATGTAATAGTCTTCCCAAGACCCATCTATTGATTTCCCATGAGACGTCGATTTGGAAGTTGCAAAGAAAACATTACTTACATCGTCCGCAAGAATGGCACCCTTGCTTTCGTAGGGTTTCTGTAGAACTTCTTTCTGTGTAACGATATGAAACCACGAGACCTGTCCCGAGAGTGGATTTGCGCGTGACTGCCAAAGAGAAGAAAAATTCCCATCAGGACCAGGTTTCTCTCGTTCGCGCTCGAGCAAAAACGTGAGAGCTTTCTTTTGATGGGAATACAACTTTGTAGCCAGTTCGGGCGCTTTAAAAGCACTAGCGTGACTACGGAGCATCATAGATGATTACCGATCACTCACCTGGTTCTGTCTCCGTCAACTCATCTCCATCTTTCAAGCTCTTGAAAACTTCGTCAATCTGACTCCTCTGTACTTCAACGCTCTTCCCTGCTGGACTTGAGGCAGACCAACGAGGATTATTACTTGAAGAGGGTGCATATAGTCGATTTTGGGCCATAATTATGCGGTTATGGCCTCCTGGTGGAGGGTTGTGAGGGTTATGATAATGAAAGTTAGCGAGCCGTTGGGCATCATATGGAAATGTTGGATGATCAAGAAGAAGGTCAACCTGACGCAGATAACTTCCAACAACAGGTATATTTCCTTTCGGAGTGTAGACAAGCATTTGAAGAGGAAGTATGGGGAGCTTGAAGCAGGAAGATTAAATCAAGATATTGGATACAGACCAGAAAACCTACATTTGCAGTAGATCCTTTGCGTATTTTAGCGTCGATGCGAATAAGACCCTTGCCCAGCATAGGACCAATTGCCGTTGCAACTTTTTGCTCGACAACTCCGAAGGCTTCACCAGGGATCTGTTCTCCATTGAGACCTCGTGCTGGCGGCACCTTGATGTGAATTGTGGCTGACCCGCCTGATTTGTTGGGGTTATGTTCGTACTGTAGACGGACAGGAGCCCACTCAGTATCGTTGGAGAGATCTTGCTGAAGCAGATAAGGCACTGGATAGAGTACGAGGGCGGTTGCACTGAGCTGGCCAATGCACACAGGCGTTTTGGGAGGTAAGTCGGGAGATAAACTGGGCGCTGGGGCATACTGCTGTTGTATGGATGGTGGAGGAGACGGCGAGCCCGTAAGATCTATAACTTGTCGATTAGAAGGTACGGGCATCGATGGCGGGCGAGCGAGGGGCGGTATATGTGGAGGGCTAGGCGGAGGTAATTGTACCTGTGGGTGGTGAGGAAGGAGAAAACTAGATGGGCCAGCAAAAGCAGGACGATATGCATGTTGCAAGAGGCCTGGATTGGCAAGAGTACTTGAGATGGGCATTCCGAGGTTCTGGTTAAAGCTAGGCAATCGCGGCAAAGAACTCGAATGGGTGTCATGCTGGCTCATACAGATGCTCGAACCACTCGAGTGATCCAATCTGGAGGTAAATGGGTCCAAGCATACGCGTTTAGCAGAGTGCTCGGGGCCATAGTGGTCATTGAAATCGTCCTCATCCTGGGTGAGGTCAATATGGTTCGGTTGACTGAGAGGGGATGCAGAGAGCGTTGAAGTAGACAATATTGACCCGAAGGTGCTCTCGGTTTCCATGGTGCAGACAACAGCGAAGACTGCTACTCGTTACAGATGACGGTGAGGACGGCGAAGGACTTGGTACAAGCTCTGCACTATTCCAATCGCTTTTTTCACGTGATCGTCTCTGTCAGCATGAGTTTCTGAGTAAAAATAGGGGGCAGTTGACTGACTTTAGATAGTAGTACTCACTCATGCACATCTGACTCAGCCCGACTCGTTTCGAGAGCCATTTCTAACACTAGGATGACATGGCTGTATGATTACTTATTTCCAGTATTTGAGTACATATCTAAGATCCCATGGAGTCTCCATTTTGCTTAGGACTACGTATCTCTAGTGACCGCAACTACATAACCAAGAATCTATGACAAGGACAGGTGTCTTCTAGTCATAACCTTTTCCGCTCCGTTGTTTTGTTCGCCTTGGCTTGAAATGGCTCTTCTTCTCATTCAAAATACCTGTGGTTCTCTGCTTGTTCAACAGTGTCCCATCGTCTCCAATTGTATTTTGATGCGGATACATTGTTGAACGAGTAAAAGCCTCCCCGTGCCGCAGCGAGGATTGTATGAAGGGCCGTGATGAAAGCGTGGTGTTGTTCTCAAAAAAGTCAAAATCAAGAGCTCGAGATTTCAGTCTGTAACCCTGCGCCGAGAATGCTTCAGCATTATTGGTAGGGACAAATGTATCTGCATCTCTGCCGACTCGTGTGACAGGTTCCCGTTTTTTGCCTGCTGCACGAAGCAAAGCTTGTTTGTGTGTGGCCTGGTTGAACGAATCCTCTGGTATACCCGGGGGAGGACGACAGTAAAGAAGCTTGCCGTTCACATAATCCTTCAAGACGTAACGGGCAGCTCGCGCTTCATCTGGGTTTCCTTGCCCTGATCTGGTATATCCTCTGGCGACTGTGATAATTTGGTCATTGACCTTGAACAAGATGACTTCAACCCACTCACTCGCATATGCAACCAAAAAATTATCTGCTCTCACTCTTCCATCACCGCCTTCTTCTATGTCAGAAACCTTGATAGATAAACCATATGTGGCTTCCAGAACTGGTTTTGGAATCCGCTGGACAAGCAGAGTGGTTGGTCCTGTATACTCTCGGAGTTGGTCTATAGGCAGCACACCATCACATACTAGCTCCGCCTTCGTCGTGGCAAATTGCGGGAATACAAGACCGGGACAATCACAGAGCACAATAGATTCGGAAAGGTGTATCGTCTGGAAATGTTTTGTTTTCCCTGGCGTCGATGACACGCTCACTTTCTTTTCCCCGAGGAGAGAATTAATCGTGCTTGATTTTCCGACATTCGGATAACCAACGAGGCCAACAGTCAACTTTGAAGGCGGCTTTCCCGAGGCATCACTGAAAACTACAAGGAATGCTCATCTGATTGCCGAGGGTGCAAACAAGAAAGCAATCACATACCAGATAAATTGGGAGCCGTCGACAAAAACCAATCTTCCAACTCAAGTACAGACAGAATTTTCACTCTGGGATCATGAGTCTCGTCCCCATCTTCCGCCGAGAAATAGGCTTCATCTTCAGAACTCTCCTGAAAGCTGTCCTCGCCTGAACCGATCTCAAGAATCTCCAGCGAAGGGCCATTGTCCGGGTTAGCTTCGTGTATATCACGATCATCATTCGAAGCACTAGCCGAAGCCTGAGCTTGGACGGACAAAAAAGCGTCTCTTCTCGCCGCTTGTAAGGCTGTGGCATAAGCGGCAGAAAAGAAGGCATATTGTATTCCGTGAGAGTCGAAGTAATCTGCCCACAGGCATCTTATAGGAATTAAGTCAGCCGTGATCATAAAATAAATCCAATGCACAAACCGCTGCTGTATTGTAAGTAGATCTGATTTGTTGATGAGCAGAAGACTTTTTCTGAACCCTTTCCCTGTGCCTGATTCCCCTTCGGGGCCCTCAACATCCCGTACATAATTTTCAAGATCTTCACAACGGAAACGAAGGGGATTTCGAGCATCGACGATCTGTACTACCAACTGGGAGCGCTCCAATACGCGCCACAATTGGCGCCAGACTTCTATATTACGTTCAAAAGGTGTAAGGAGAAAACCTTCTTCTTCCTGTAGCCTGATCGATTACGTCAAACAACGATATCGGTAAACTTGTTGGCAACGTACTGCGCCAGGCCTCTGCGCCAGTCAAGGAAAGAAACCCTCTCTTGCTTATCGAGTTCTTCCGCCGTCATTTTTTTTGTCCAAGCCGGCCGTCTTGGCACCCGCAGCCTTGCTTTATTCTCAGAATGTTTCTTCAGTGTATTCCTTTCTTCTTGTTCGCTCAAGAGATACGGATTTTGACTGGCATTGACGGATTGTTGGATGATTTTGACGTTCCTACGTTCTTTGAAAAAGGCTAGGCATCAATCCTGAGCATGCTTGACGTGTACACCACTTACCGGCGGTGAACTCTGTTCCTGCGAGTTGAGCAGTATTAAGGAACTCATCAAGGTCACGCTCTTGGGTTACGGATCGGAGGCGTTGCGAGGAATCTATATCGGACAAAAACTGCAGCATACTCAGCGAAGCAGAGATGAAACCATCTCTAGAAAACATACAAATCCTGATTCTTGTTGTCTACGAGCATCCTTGGCTTTTCTGTTGATGATTGCACGTCCTAGGCCACTGGGGTTCGAATTCTTGGTTTTAGGAGCCTATAGACATATTCAGCCAGAGAGGACCGTGTTCATGCAATGCGATCACCATCACAAATTGGTTTTTTTGAAGTCAGGTGAATGCTTCAAGACTGAGCTTGAGGTGATCAGATCGGAATCACGGAGATGCATGCGACGGACTCATCCCGAGAACGGCGAATATCAGCTCCGATCTAAATCTCGCTGATGTTGTTCTGCAAACAATCTTCTTTTCTATTTTATGTTATATTTACGAGGCACCACAGAATAACTCCTCTGAAGGTTTTCATTGAGCTTGATCAGCATACGTGACAGACTTACAAATTTGTGTATCAAGTTAGAGCTGCCATGATAAAGAGAATAAAGCTTGACTTCTGGCAACAGCAACGCAGGTTTTAGTGGGTAAGTCAAAGGCTGAGAGCAGCTACCAAGCCCTACACTATGCGTGTAATGACAATTCAAAAACACCTTCTTTGTATGCCCTCTTGTATGCCTCAGGACTTGGAATGACTCCATGAATTGTCTAACCATCCTACAGTGAAGGACTTACAAATTTGGTTACGTAATGCCGACAAGCCCTACCCAGTCGAAAACCGAAGTCTTGCTCTGGTTTGCTGAACGGAGCAACAAACTCAGAAATTTAAATGTCACGGATTGTCTTCATCGAGTGACGACTATATCGGTGACAGACTTGCTCGATCCTGGAAAGAAGATGCAGAAGAGGTATGTTGCTAAGGGTATAATATAATCTCGTGCGGATGAATGGCTATTATAATCACAGCATTTTCATTGAAATGACCGGGAACAAGAGAATCAAAACCACCAGATTTATCTACAATGATACACAAGATGGCTCTGCGCTGCTATACGAAGACTCCAATCCTTGTCATTCAGGGCAAATTTGGCTTGACTGAGGATGGACAAGTCAGCGATTTGTCAGTCAAAGTCATTAAGTAGGATGAACTCACCTGCTTGAGTCCATAAGGGCTGGTCAGTTCCATCATCATTGGGTGTCAATGTCAAAACGTAGGTCGTGTCAAACGACCCAGCACTCCATACAGTGAAACCGGCAATGTTGACCGAGTTAGCTTTCACATAGGCAAGCTCTGCATTAAGACTTTTGGAATATTGAGGAGAAAAGTAGACGAATCAAAAAGTACGACAGACTTTGTATAACAAGATTGTGTGTTACCACCGCCGGTTTCACTCAGAAGAGCCTGACGATTGCCATTGGCTTTGAGCCATGCAACAAGAGTAGCAAGTACATCGACATTGGACTGATAGATGATAGTTAATGATACTATCATGGGGAATTCGCAGGTCAAAAGCTCTCACTGTGGTGCAATCGGCGTGAGTTCCGCTATTGTCGGAATCGAGGTATTTATGGACTAAGCGAGCGTCAGTCAACCCTTGTTTGGAAAAGGGAAAAAGATGTAGTATTCTTTATACTCACCGTCAAAAATGAGTTTGTTGTTTTCACCCACGGGGTCGGTGACTTGAGCCAACGCTGGACCGGCTTCAGTGGGTAGTGCCTGAGCACTTGACCAGGAAGATCCTTCAATAGATTAGAATACAATATCCGGTTGAGTTCGAACCGGACAGACCAGGTATCAAGATATACTGAGATGTCGCTCCTGCTGCACGTATAGCATTCACTGCGGCTTGGACAGAAGTGACCCAAGTAGACACACTCAGGTCATGAGGTTCGTTCATTATTCCAAACTAGTCAAGTGACTTCAACAGGTATGAAACAGTAAAGGTGATTGACCTCACAATGATTTTGGGATTACTCTTATACTTTGTAGCCAACTGTGACCAGAGGCTCGAATACTGGGCATCCGTAGGTCCACCCTGAGAAATGATACCGCCGTTCCAGCGTGCATAATTGTGCTAAGGTATGCAGGATTAACGCCGACGAAGAAGGCAAAAGATGCGAACCCACCAGATCCAGAATGACATATGGTTGAGTAGCGGAATTGAGAGCAGCTTGTACAGTAGTGTCGTAGCGTGAAAAGAAGGATGAATCAATGGTACCGCCAACAGTAGGTGTCATCAACTGCCATGCTAGAATTCCAAATTTGAGTCCCAAAACGACGATAGACTCACTTCGACTAACCAAAGGCTGGATCGGAGAAAATGAATTGAGAGCATGTCCTCGAATCAAGCAAAGGACATACGAATCCGGAATATATTGACACCCTGAGAGGCGAAATGGGCAAACTGCCAAACTGGAGGATCAACACCAGTTCCATTAAATGATCCATCTGTGTACTAGATAATTGCACACAAGGTAAGTGAAGAGTGCCGGTGGTGAATATGTGAGTTTGTATTCACAACTGTGAAATCATAACCAGC
Organism: Termitomyces sp. MG145; assembly: GCA_003313055.1. Classification (NCBI taxonomy): domain Eukaryota; kingdom Fungi; phylum Basidiomycota; class Agaricomycetes; order Agaricales; family Lyophyllaceae; genus Termitomyces; species Termitomyces sp. MG145. Next base: position 118,000 of record QGOB01000042.1, on the reverse strand, counting down.
CATGTTAACGCCGCCAAGGAAAGGTAAACCGCCGCTGGGTACCGGTGAGCCGGAGGTGGTTGTGGGCGAAGTGGTGGAAGCACTAGGGCTGCTTGTTGTTGAGGTTGTTGAGGCAGATCCTGGAAGGCATTGAGAGTAGTCTCAATTCAATGTCGGATGAGTTGCTCGTCACAGAACACGAAGAACATACAATCATTCAATTCAGTACAGACAGCTCCAGAGGCGCAAGTAGTCCCTCCATCTAGAGACCAAGATTAAGTTCAAAGACTGTCAAATTCAGGTGATCCATACTCCAGTTTATGCCTCCACCTACGCAATTGATCGACAAAGTCAGGAACATTACCACAGTAAAAGTTGGCACGACGTACATTGAGCGTAGAGCTAATGCAATGAAGTTTAGAAAGGAGACTTGTACATAGATTTGTAGGAATCGACATACAGGTTGCTGAGCACTAGTCAAGGAGGCAAGCGCAAGAAGTCCAAAAGTATAGCGGGTCAGCATTGCTCGTCGTGTCCTTCTAACTCATTCTTCTGGACGTTATAAATCATAGCAAGTGGAGGACGGATAATTAACGGAATCAGGGAATATATCAAGGTCATCGGAGAAATAAGCGTGCCACGAGATCTTCAAGTCGGTCAAGGTTGATTGAATGGTGGATTGGTTGGTTGTGAGACACATCAATCGTTAGGGCATATGTAGACCATACAACATGTGAGTTGCACGCGCGTCTGCCGCTGAATGCTGACAAATTCGATTGAAGTTCGGAGAATTGTTGGTCAATATACAGATTCAATGACTAGTTCACTCGTCTCCCTGTACAGAACCTATCTTCGCCAGGTTAGGCGACTTCCTCAGTCTTATCTTCGGTGAGTATACTGTCCATTTATTCTTGTCGACATTCACCTGGCTTCTTAGACAATTCTTTCTCCTCAAGGCCTCGGATGATGTTCGTGCCCTCGCAGAGACCTCCCACACAAATCTGCACGACCGCAAAATGAAGCGTATCACTCAGGTCTGGTACTTTAAACTTCAAAAATACGACTACGGGTAACTTGAAGAATACTATCTCTAGGGTTTGCGCAAATTGGAAGCTGCTAACAATGGGAGCGCCAAGGCTTTTGAGCATATATTAGACCTTGCTTACGGTCGAAAGGGGAAGCTCAAATGGGAATTAATGGAAGTCAGTACATGCTCTATAATTTTTCCACCAAGGGCGATTTACAAATTTCCACAAGCCAATTTTATCCGATCCAGATGCGCAAGTTCCTCCGCGAATTATCCCTAACTCTGAAAAGTCACGACCGCCGATCTATTCACCTGAATTGAAAGCCCTGCTCCTGTCCAGTGATTCTCGCAAAAGCAGACCATTGTCGGCAAAGTCTTTGGTCTTTCCTCCAGTGCTTCCCCTTAGAGCCGATTTGTCTTCCGAAGATGCGCGTTTATTGGGTCCATTGAGCAAAAGGCGTGAGGTAAATATTCGGTGGAGATACTTTGTCCAGGAGTGGAAAAAGGTTTTTCCACCCTTGCAGGTTGTGATGACAGATTCCGCCTCCGATGTCGAATGCGGCAGAACTTCAAAAGAAGACTTAGGCCGAGTGGGTGTAAGGGCGTTGGGAATGCAAGGACAAGGCATATATGAAGACGTGCTCGCAATCACAGGTCCCCTTACTGTACCACGTCCACTAACTCGTAAAGAGCGTCTCAGTACGGGGGCCGATGTCGGCATCTCAATGCAATCTCGGCATCCATCAAGGTGGTTGCGTCGGCGTTACCAGGAATTGTTAGGGCGACTTCCGATTCTCGCTTATACACCTACCAAGGACAAGAACAGACAATCATCTGACAGGTATTCAGTATCGTTATCATACAAGGCGCTTGCGCCTACTCTTCGTCATGATCCCTCTCGGTACCCTGAAGTGGAACCTGTCGCGGACTTGGAATGGCTAGGTTTTGCCAAGGGAAGAGGATGATGTCAATCCGAAGCTCAAAGATAATCTCATATTTAGCATCCTACGCCCTGGAGCCCTCTAATTCTAATCCGTGAAGTTCTATCATATACATGCTGTAATTCCGATCCGTAGCTTTTGCAGCGCCGGCTTCGCCATCAGCTGGATTGACACCACATTGAAGGTTAAGCATAGTCTGATATTCCTCAAAGGTGAACAAAGCTTTTTTGCGTATGCCATCCAGCATATCCTTTGCATAGCTATGAGAGACTTCATCTTTAAAAATGATTAGAAGGTTTACCTGTGGTGGTGAGAAAAATAACGAGTAGTATTGCTTGGCTCGTTCGAACTCAAAGCTCTGCTCGTTGTTTGCAAGAGTTTTGATACTTTGCTGAAGCGCGAGCATATTTCGCAAGATCTTCTTGATACCAAAAGGCGTCACATAGCGTAGGTGTCTAGCGTTTGATATGACAAGGTCCTCCATAAGATACCCGAGCCCCACAAAGACGAATCTTCAGTTTGACCAATGATATTAATATGAGGCTTCGCAGATCGAACAACTTACCGCCTTTCCCGCGCTGGCAAACATACGGAGACAAGGTCGTCATATTTCACAAGTTCAGTGTTGAGGTCCACGATGCGAGGATCAGGTTCCACAGTCTCGCGATCGATGGAATAATTGCCCTTTGCATATTCGTTGAGTATGTACAATGCTCCTGTGTATATATCTCTCACCTGACGCATCGAAGAGTCCATGTAGTATACTGTCCTACATCGGACATCAATACGTATGGTATCCAGAATAAGGCTGGAAAGCTGCTCGTATGTCTTGAGCAAAGCTTGGAACCGGCTGATTTCGAAAGTTTAAGCGAGCGGACATTTGTGATGAGATAAATTAGCGCACAGTGACATTTCTCGGGAGAGAGGAAGTTTGAGATGTCCTGGGGCAGAAATGATGGGTATGGATGGCGTGTATGGCGTCGCCCCGGACAACGGCTCAAGATTTTGAGGACTCGTAGGTGATAGAGTGTCGTCTGGTCTCGATTTGAGAGCATTGAGTTCTTGTGTGAACCACGACTATAAGAGGAAATTTAGCTGTCGCCAGCGATATTACAGAACATAAGACTCACAACGCTGCGATATAGAGCTGCCAGTGATGCAAGGTTCCGAACTGAAGGTATGAGATTAGCTTGTGTCAATGCTTTTGGACCGAGAAGCTGTGTCTCAAGAGTAGTCTCTTGCTGACAGAGTTGAAACAGTTTGACGCTGTCTTCTTCCTAAATCAATGAGATTGAAACTTGTTGATTTCAACAAATCCGGAGGCACACACACTAGTATTCAGCAATTCCGACATACAGGTGCTCACTTCCAATCGTTGTGCCCATTGAGCAGCGAAAGCCAACTTGGGTTCAAGTTTGGACTCGGGAATGTCCCGTAGTGTAACGAGGTCTTGGAATCGGTCACTGCACCGTTGATAAAATTGTATGATAACCCCGATGATCAGTCGAGAGTAATTCTCTCGATGAAATGGACTGGTTGCAAGCATAGCACACAGCGAATTGATCAATGCCATGAGTAGTGTGCTAGCCTTTTTTCAGATCGTAAGAAAAACGTCAAAGAACAATCTGGAATTTGTGTACCTTCACCAAAGGTTCTGGACATAACAAAGTTGCCGAAGGATCAGGCTGAAATGAATCCGGACCTTATAGAGAAATTAGGAGACTGCATTGTCCTCACAGAAAGATAAGTACCCGTTACTGCTTGATGAAACAGTTCAGACACCTTCTCTTCCAGTTGCGGTAGATAGACTTTGAGGACGAATTCATCTAGAACAGCGCTCGACGCTCGTTCAGATTCTGCACCAAACGGCAAAATCATGGATATCCGGCCAAGGAATGCTAGAGTCGGCTGGAAAAGAACGCTGACATGAAACACATCAGGACGTATGATAAGCCGATGATGCTGGTCTGCCCCAAGGATACGATCATCAGTCCCGACGTTGGCTAGAGTTGCTGAAACAGCATCGCCTGATCCAGGAACCAGCCCGGGCATCGTATCATTGAGCACACGAGTGAGGTTATCTTCATGTGGTCTGAGAGTTTTTGCCGTTATTTTTGAGTCAGTGTCTACGAAACGAAAGACTGCCTGAGAGGGACCATGATCAGGTCAAAAGAAAACTTGAACTGTTCGAACCGCACTTTTCCTCGATCCCGGGTAAACTTCCCGTCACGGAGGATTTCATTTATTGAGGAGATAGGATTTCGGCCAGAAACCGAGCCCTGATCCTCATCCGTGAGATAATCATATATAAGGGTCCGGACCTGAAACACTCTGAGTAGAGATATAAGCAAGAGGTGCGGGGTCGAACCTCTGTTTGAACTGGATTCCATACTTCGGCTAGGGGAAAGAGCGAGCCAGGTTTTGCGCAAGATGAATCTTTGAACTCCCGCCGCTACAGAAACATAAGACCTTGAAGCCTCTTGAAAGACTGTTATCCTCACCGAGCCTATACGATTAGCAACCTCATAAATGACACGAAGACCTTGAGCAACTGCATCTAGCTTGGAATACAGAGTCCAAAAGAGATCCTTGAGAATCTCGTGTTCGACTCTTTTTGAAGAAGATTCTAAAGCAGCAAGTCTCAGGCACGACGCTTGCAAGAAATTTGCCTTAGCCGGCGTGGTTGCACCCGATGCAGAATTCTCCGAAATGAAGATATAAGCACCTTCCGTCATAGCCAGTGTCTCACCTAGACCAAGCGCGGTGGTCCTGCGACCGTATTCTGCCCGCTCTTCAACTTCATTCAACGTGGTTTCGACCAGGTTAAAGATTTCGTTAGGTAGTCTTTGAGCTACATTGTCCAATGCACTGCCCAACTTTCCCAAGACGGCAAGGGATTCAATGAGGGTTTCCATATATGCAAAGGAATCTGTTTCCGGGTTGTTTGTAGTGCTATTAGATGCTGATGCTAGGTTTGAGCTCAAAGGGTGGTTATTGCCTACACTGAGGTCGCTTAAATCGATGGGAGGTTCGTTGGGTTTGATAGCAAGTTCACTCAAGAATCGTGCATGCCGGCTAGGGTGGAACGAATTTGAAGTGGATTCCTTGGCATCAAAGGGCTTGAAAGGACCTTCCTCGTCAAACTCAATCTTTGGAACTGGCGAAGACGAGGATGTAAACAATTGAACAAATGACCGAAATTACTCACAGCTTTGTTGATTAGGCGTATACGCGGCCCATCGCGTGTCGCACCAGAATGATTTGAGATATAGATGGTTCTGCAACTCATCGACCAGGATATCACGCAGTGCCTGGACCAAGATCAACGGTCCGAGGAGATTGGGCATGGATAATGACACAGACCGTCTCTTGACCGACCAAATAACTCCTCAGGTCAGATACAGCACCAATTTCGAGCATGTCCGGTTTACTGATTGTCTTCAGACTTCGAACGAGTAAGACTGCGGCCTGAAGCAACCGTTTCTCGGACATTAGTGTTTCCAGAAGGTCTGGTATAGCCTTCAGATGCTCTCTGCGGTATGCTTAGCTTTCATGACTCTATCAAATTAAACAAGTATCTGTGAAGCTTACATTTGATCAAGAAGACGCAACATTTCATCCAGGGTCTGACCTCTGGCCCACAGTTGTACTAGGTCTGCTCTCTTATTCCCTAGAGCTTCTTTCGCCTCCAATAGACATGTTCGTGAACTTTGTATTTGTGTTTGTGTTTCACCAAGGTGACCGAGCAGGGCAGCCCGATGGGGAAGGGAGGCAGCGAACGCCTGATAATGCTCTAGAAAGAGATCAATGCAAGCAAACCATGCGGCAAGGCATGACAAAACTCACTGTCGACAGAGCCTTTCAAAGCCCGTCCAAGCATGTCTTTCGTTGTTCGAAAAGAATCCATATCTTTGCCACGAGAGGAGTTGTCCAGCAATTGAAGAGCAAGGTCGACATTGTTGAACTACAGAATGTGCATAACTATCCTTGAGATAAAGAAGGATACTTACATCTGGATCAACAATAAATTCCCAATCGTCTTGCACCTGATCCAAAACAGCTTCAAGCGCATGCAGAGTGAGCAACGAAGACTTAATGAACGGTGAAGATTGCCATACCGTCAATATCGCCGGCTCTGGCCTTTCTATTGGTTTGCCTTCCCGGAACTTTGTCACGAATACGTTGCTGCCTAGCTTTCTCTTCCTCCATTGCGTTTCGGCGTTCCGCCTGGTATTCCAGATTGTCAGGGTCGTTCATCATGTCGCGTCTCCGAGAGCCTGCAGACTTGAAGGCAGATAAAGCTGACGCCAAGGACGTCGACAAATCTCCTTCGTCGGTGACGGGACTTTGTAGACGCTGAGACCGTGGTTTAGAGTTAGCAGCAACATTTGGACTGATTGCACCGGGTCGAGATCGAGAAGCGAGAGAGGCGTCAGAACGGATTGTGCTGAGGCTGTCTCTATATGACGCTTGTTCTGAGTAGTCATAGTCAGGAGCTCTGGATCTGAGCTCGGATCGTTGTGGACGCGCTGGGCCGGCTGACGAAGGAGTTGACGAGGCCAATCGTGGAGATGGCGGGGGATAAGGGCTGTTGCCAGGAGCTGGGGGGATGGGGCGGGATATTTGGAGGGGGCGTGTTACTGTGGAGATCGGTGAAGAGATGCTGTTTCCGTCAATGGACGGGGAGCGGCGACGGGTAGGAAAGGGTGGCGCACGAGACATGAACTCGAACACTTCCAAGGTAGGTCCTGCCCATCAAAATCGTGACAATGTCTTTGCCATCCTTTCTTCAACCACGCGACCCACACTTAACTGCCAATACTTCTTATCACAATGCTCTGTTCCCCCATAAACCTCCGTTTCGTCCTTCTCATGCGCTTTGGTGGCCTTCAAAGCTTCCTCTTCCTACCACTGTAATACTGTTCATCCCTGGTCAGCCTCGACATCTTTCCGTTCCTCCTCGCCTTCATCTTTTACAGGAAACCCAGGTCTTTTAAACTTCTACGTTCCATTCCTCGAATCCCTCTATGCGAGGGACTCGACGTCTAGCCTGGCAATCTTGGCTTGTTCGCACATCGGCCACACCCCTGGAATCGAGGCCGGCAGTGTTTCCCCAATCTTAGGGCACGCACTTTCTGCCCAAACAGAAGGCTCAATCGAGGCTTTTGATGCCATTCAATCCACCTTTGCTGCAGGGACAAGAATAGTGGTTGCTGGGCACAGCGTCGGGAGTTGGCTTTCACTCCAAGTACTCAAAGCCAGGCCATCTGCTGTTGCAGGGGTCTTTCTGCTCTTCCCCACGATTTCACACATTCGTGACACCCCAAATGGGCGGATGCTTTCTGTGCGTCAACGCTTTCCGCATTATTGTCTGTTTCTTATACTATCCCTAGTGGCTTTTCCCAGTCCCGATGAGAAATTTTATTTCCTGGCTCTCTTATTTCACTCAGATTTTACCCTTGAGTGTTTTGTCTCTTTTGTTCCCTTCATGGCCTTCATCTCAGGTGTTGTCACTCCAAACATTCTTGCATTCTCCTTCTAGTATCCTCGCCGCGTTACATATGGCTGATGACGAAATGCATACCATTCGAGATCTTGATATATCTTTGCTCATGGCCCACAGGGACAGATTATGGTTTTACTTCGCTGAACATGACGATTGGGTGGGGAAACAGCGTAATCATGTGCTTGACTCTTTCAAACCAGAACTGGAGAAGTTCAGGATCGTTCATGGCCAGGAGGGTATACCCCATGCATTCTGTTTAAGTATGATTTCAAATTCGTCTCCTTCTGTCAGTTGATATCTACTATCCAGACCACGGTAAACAAGTCGCAAGACAATGTCACCAGTGGTTGAACAATTTGGAGGGTCTTCATTGAACCAGCAGGCGACTGACTAATCATGAATGTCAGATACTTATGGTTTTAGTAAAAAAATATGTGGATTATTACTTAAAAGTGCCATTAATTCAGAACTGATTTTAAGTAATTATAATTAATAAGTACTTAATTTTGCCACTCACAACAATCGTTTCGGCCTCCAGCATACGACAATGGACGCTGGGGAGCCCTCCTCTGACCCGGCTTTGCTTTTTACTTCCCTAGAATCGTTGCTACCATCTCAAAATCCTGAATTTTCCCCACAGCCTTCAAGGGCGACCGAAACTGTATTTCCACAGCGCGCTTTCTTTATCTTGGCCCCACACATTGACGATGAGCAGAAGAAGCTCTACAAACCAGCTGCTGAAGCATCTTCACTCAAGAATGATTCAGAGATGCTTCTTGACGAAGTCATTGGAAAGCACCACGAGCATAACGTATTATACTACTACGCGCGATACCAAGGAGGGTTGGCCCGCAAGGTATGGAAAGTTCACGCGAAATTAGACTCATTCAACGCGTCTCTGCATCTAGTTCCTTTCGACGCCTTTCCTCAAGAAGTTCAAACACCTTGTCGATGAATTCGGTACGCGAAAATTTGCATTTATTACACACGTTTCTCATGATTCCATTAGATCGTAAACACGCCGCCGGAGAGCTAGAACCTTTTGACCCATCAGCACCATATGTTCACCCGCTATCTCGCATGAAGCTTACTGTTAGTATCAATATTCGACGTGCCACCGTGAATATCTCGTCTGTTCACAGCATCCAATCAGCCTCTGGATTCGAGACCGTCCCAGATTCCGAGGAAGAACGTACAGATATTGATGATGAAAGTGACAATGACGAAAGTGATTTTGAAGAAGAGGAACAATTGCTTCGACGGCGAACAAGCGAGCGGGTAGCTGTCAAGCGAAAACAACCGCTTCCTTTCAGTCCCAAGAAGACCCGGTCTGCTCGACTCTTTGTCATAGACTCAGACCTGGAGACAGGTGCCAGCGAAAAGAACATTACCGTTATCTCTACCAGACGGTCCTCAAGAAACGCGACACATAGTCGGAAGGAATTAAAAGACCTTGACTCTGATGCCGACCTCATAAGTTACAGCGATGCTGATACCAAGGCCAAGCCAAAGAAACTCAAGCGAAAAAGGGAAACGCGTCCTGCATATGGCCATTTCCGTTCCGTTGCAGACCTCGATTATGACTCGTATTCCGACCAAGAAACCGCCCCAATGCGGAAACATCGCGACATCTGTGAGAAATGTCATCGACCTCCCGCCCACAAACTTCTTCGGGCACTTTCTAGGCGGGGAAAAGGAAGATCGAAGAGAAAAAAGAGAGATGATGAGTTTGAGGAGTCTGGTGATGAGGAAGAGAGGCTGGCGGAACTTGGCGGGTGGGTGCGCTGGTAAGTCTCTGCAGAGTCCGGAATTGTGGCTTGAAACAACGTCTCCACAGCCTCAAGTGCCCAGTCGTCGCACACTGGAAATGCATGGCGGGCACCCAAAGGGACGAAATACTGAAGGCTGCTCGCGACAAGGACAGAGGTGAATGGGAACGCAGTCAAGGTCATGGCGAGGACTCGGAGCCTGAACCAGTAAAACGTTTTGCTTTGGATCCAGACCAAACCACTGAATTTATTTGTGGTAAGGACTTTCATTTGAAAAAAAGTCCCTGATTGAAATCCGTACAGGTGCTTGTTTGAAGGGTGGATTGTGCATGTTCTGTATGGAAGTCGCCCTTGAAGCCGACACAGTACAGAAAGAGAAGGCGTGTATTGCAATTCAGTATAGCGCGACAACAGAGAACCCCGAGGAAAATCTGACGATGCCACAATCATCTGCAGGCCAAAACTCGACCGCTGTGCATCGCTCCGCAAAGCAACTCCTCTTTCGATGCCTGACTTGCAAGCGGCTTGCCCACTACGAACATTTGCCTCCGCCTCCTCATGGTACCTCCGAAGACACTATTGCAGAGATCGCTCAGCATTACACACGAACTTGGCTTTGTGCTGATTGTACTTCTTACACCTTTGGTGTTGATAGAATACTTGCTTGGCGTCCGTACCCTTCAATTGCTGGTGAGCCGGCTCGAAGTCGTGACGAACCCCCGAACTATAGAAGTTCCCTGCCCCGTGAATATCTTGTTAAATGGATAGACAGGAGTTTCAGGCGTGTGCAATGGGTTCCACACATGTGGCTCCTCTCCACACATCCTGCCAAACTAAAAAATTTCCTAACCGGAGGTTCTAAGGTAGAATTGATGAGTACTCTAGACACAGAGCAAGACGGAGACGAGCCTGGCTCTTCTGAATTCAACAATGAGCCGCGGGCACCCCACGCTAATCTACATGCAAATAAGTCATTATTGCCACTGGACCCCGCTCCCGACGCCGAGCGCCGCATCCCTCCCGCGTGGAAAACGATCGATCGTATTCTTGACGTTCTCCTGTGGCGTTCCCAGCGCCATCACTCGAAGCAGAAGCAAAAGAGGAAAGGCAAAGGGAAGCAATCTAGTTCTGTTGATAATGTTACAGACGATACAGAGGATGACTTGGATGAAAGTTTCCGGGAGGAACGCGAACTTGCCTTTGACCGAGGGGAACAACCCAGTGACAATCTAGTAGAAACCGTCTCAGACTGGGAAGCAAGGACAGGTCACACTTTCAGTGAACAGAATATAGGACAAATTGCCTGGGCATTCATCAAATGGGAAGATCTTGGCTACGACGAAGGTGTGGTCGGGATTGATCACGAAAATGCATAACTTTCTATCTGATTTTCTATTTTAGCAAGCTGGGATTCACCGCCTCGCCCAAATGACCCAACCTACACAGCCCTGAAATCTGCTTTGCGGCGTTATGTGCATTCTCGAGACGTCATCGTGCTGAAGCATCCATTGTCCTACTGCGAGAAGTTTGATAAACGAGCGAAGGATCAGTACCGCACCCGACATGCCTTGAAGGATGCTGCCGACCTTGACATTGGCCAGGATCAACAGTTGAAGCTCATGCCATTCCAAGTGAGTTACACGCAACCTCTTTCAATCTGTATACGATTAAGGAAACCAGGTTGATGGTTTCAATTGGCTGTGTAACAACTGGTGGAACCTTCAGCCTTGTATTCTTGCAGATGAAATGGGTCTGGTATGTGGATCTGTGTACAGATGGAACTCTGTGAGAAACGAATTTTCATAGGGCAAGACCGTACAAGTTGCAACCTTTCTTGGTAGTATTGCTGCAAAGTTCAAAGCTTTTCCAGCCCTCGTCGTCGTTCCAAATTCTACGATCACAAACTGGGTGAGAGAGTTCGAACGTTGGGCACCGAATCTCAGAGTTGTCCCGTTCTACGGTGAAGCAAAAGCAAGAGAGATCATTAAGAAATACGAATTGTATCATGGGATTAAACGTCCACATGAGACTGGAGCAAAGTTTCACGTCCTCATTTCTACATACGAAGCTTTGCTGAACCCGAAAGACTTTACATCTGTCTTCAAGAATCAACCTCGATGGGAGGTTAGTGATTCATCGGCACTATGATAGAAGTTTGACATCTGTCTTGGCTTAGGTACTGGTTGTCGATGAAGGTCAAAGACGTGAGTTTCCCTTTCATGCATGTTTATGATGCAACCGTTGAACTTACCTATCCTTCAGTCAAAAGCGACAGTAGCCTTCTCTTCAAGCGGCTAAACGAACTGAAGAGCGTACAACGAGTGATCATGACCGGCGTGAGTCAAGGGATACATTTTATATTCCTTTACTCAGCTTCTATAGACGCCTCTGAACAATAATATAAGGGAGCTGTTCAACCTCATGAACTTCCTCGATCCAAATGAATGGAACGATCTTGAAGGTCTCGAGAAAGAACATGAAGAACTAACTGAAGAGCTCGTCAAGCAATTACACAACAGACTTCGACCTTATTTCCTTCGTCGATTGAAGAGTGAAGTTTTACAACTTCCTCCCAAAGTAACATCAACTTTTTATATCCGATATACTCGTTCATACCTGTTTTTTGCAGAATGAAGTTATCGTCCCTATTTCCATGGCTCCCCTTCAAAAAGAGGTCTACCGATCTATCTTGAGTGAGTCTTCTTTTCTCTTTGCTATAAGTCGTTTATCTCATTCCTGTAGGCAACAATCTCGAGCTTTTGAACGGCTTAACTCGTACAAATTCAATCAGCGCACCCTCTAAAGGACGCATCAACAACGTTCTCATGCAATTGAGGAAGTAAGTCGCAATTCATACATGTTTTTTTGACTTCCTTGTGAAGGTTATTTCTAGATGCCTGCAACACCCTTATCTATACGCTGAAGATATTGAACCTGGAGGTTTGCTGCCTCAAGAAAGCCATGAAAAATTGATAGACGCCAGCGGAAAACTGCGCTTTTTAAAGACGTTGCTTCCGAAACTCAAGGAACGTGGGCACCGTGTGCTCCTTTTCAGTCAGGTAACTGAGATTGAGAATTTTGCGGCATCATATTATATTTTAAAAACAACTATGTGAAGTTCGTTATTGCTTTGGATGTCATCGAAGACTTTCTCAATGGTGAGGGTCTCAAATATCTTCGTTTGGTATGTGTCAGCACGATGGATTTCCGAGATACATGCCAACTATTCTATGGTTAGGATGGCAACACAAAAGGCAAAGATCGCCAGAAGGGCATGGATGAATTTAATAAACCTGGATCAGAAGTCTTCATCTATCTTCTAACGACGCGCGCCGGTGTATGATAGCTTCTTTCTTTCTTTCTGACCGAAGGCTGATTTCTCTTTAGGGAGTAGGCATTAACCTCTTTGTGAGCCCTTCTGACTACGATAGTCTGATACTTTCCGATTGACGACCGATAAAACAGACTGCAGATACAGTAATTATCTATGACCCCGATTTCAACCCTCATCAGGTGAGTCCTGTCTTTCCACTGATCAAACGGCTTTGTTGATAGTTTCCTCTTGTATCTCAGGATCTACAAGTAAGTCACTCGAACGCAATTTCATATTCAAGTTGATAAGGTTGTTAGGCTATTGCGAGGGCATACAGATTTGGTCAACAGAAGACTTGCCTCGTCTTCAAATTTATGATTAAAGATTCGGCGGAAGGTAAGTCACGGCTATTTCCCCCCTCACCTGCCGCTTACTAGTCGTTATAGAACGCATAATGCAAGTTGGAAAGAAGAAGTTGGTCTTGGACCATCTTATTGTTCAAAAAATGGACGAAGAAGACTCTGCAGGAGAAGATGTACAGTCTATACTCACCTACGGGGCCCAAACTCTATTTGATTCAGAACAAAGCTCGCGAGATATCGTTTGTGAGTTATTCTCGTCTTCATGTTGCTTTCAGAACTCAATTTTGTCAATTTGCAAAGATTCCGAGCAGGATATCGAGAAACTCGTTGAAAAAACCGAGCAAGAAGGAGAGGAGCAAGAACCAGTCAAAGAGGGAATGTCCTTCAGCTTTGCTAAAGTTTGGGCTGCAGATAAGGATTCTTTGGAGGAAGTCGAAGATATTGATCAGGGTGATTCATGGGCACAAACACTTCAGAAAATAACAGCGGAACGCGACAAGGCGCAGATGGAGCAGGTTGCGCTTTCGGGGCGCGGTGTCAAGCGACGTGCTGCTGCCAAATCCAAGGTAATTTTTCAAGTCCGAATCTCGTTCTTGCAGTCATACTGACCAGTATTAATGTCCAGCCCAATGTTTACCGAGATGAACCTTTAAAAGGCACGCCCTCTCCGGTGAGATCGGTCAAGTCGTACGACTCCGAAGGGTCCGGCTATCTTGCATCTGAGTTAGGTTCCGATGATGACGAAGACGGCGAAGACGGCGAAGACGAGGCATTCGAGCCTTCACAGCCTAAATCAAAGAAGTTACTGCCGAAGGAAACTTTACCTCTTGCTCCTATCCATAGTTCTGGGTCTCGCATTCTTCAATTTTGTGGTCTGTGTGGAACAAGGCATGATGATGGACCTGGAGAGTGTGTGATGACCGAAAAATCTGAAAATCTCGCTGAATTCCGCGAAATGCTCATGTTGCATGCAGACGATGAGCCATGGGAACAAAGAGTATGCTCGTCGTCAACACATCTTTCCTCTATTGACTAAAGTCTTCCAAAGACAGCAGCTATCGATGCTATTGACCGAACTCTTCACCAACGCAGGCACCTTCATCTGGTCATGGGACAGCCCCTACGTCCTTTGCGCAAGCCGGAGAATTACCCCGTTCGTCAAGAAATGTCTCCAGTGAATGCAACAGAGGTCCTCACCGCGGGCATATCTGCTGTTCAGCTCCCACCAAGTGCCCCGTCTATAGAAGTCCAATCTCAACCTCAGCTTCCCCCACATGGAACCGGATCTAATGGAGAGTACGCCATAGCAAGTTCATCAAAACGTCCTGCATCTCCGACCACCGCAGAACAAATCAAAGCAAAGAAGACGAAAACGGCCTCCACTCTATCACTACCTTGTCCTGTTTGCGAAAAACTGCCTCATCATCTAATCAAGAACTGTCCTCTCGTGAATGATGGACCACAAAGGTATGACATTATTGCAAAACGCATGGGGGAAAAAGAGGCGCTAACTGCGTATTTGATGCAGCATCGCCAAACAGATCAAACGATTGGAGAAAAATCCTGATAATAATTCCGCTGCCGCAGTACGAGTTCTGCGCAAACTTCTATCGAAGGAAAAGAGGAAAGAGAGAGCTGGAGATGACGCAACTGTTCCCATTCATATTGATCTCAGTGACTAGACATATTTTGATATTCTTACTGCATCTGCGTAAATACTTTCAATTCTAATACAAATACAAAATAGGGGATAGAAGAATATCACATTTCAGCGAGCTGGAGTCAGAAGTGTCGCAGATTTATTTGGTGTGGTGTGCATCAATATAAACAGCAACACAACGTCAATGGCAGAACATGAACTATACCAATCCTGCCGCCCTTCCTCCGGCCCAGTTGCAACTTAAGCGTAATCGTCCACCAGCAGAACACACCGGACAAGGACCGCCATTGCCCAAAGTCTCCAGCGACCTTGTTCTTCAGGTTTTCACTCACATCTCTCTACGAAGAGCTGGTGGATCCGTCGAAGACTATGGTGACAACGAGCGGCTCATTCATCTGGGACAGTTTGTGCTCGATGCTGCAGTGACCAACATTCTCTTCAACAAGCGGCCCATCCTCACTACACAGGAAATAATAGTAAGTCAGCTTCCAAGATCTTTCATTTCTCCCAGCTGACCCCCGCGATACGCAGTCGGAACGGGAGGCAGCACTCTCGGATGATAACATGAACAAATGGGTAACGATGTATAGTCTGCGACAGAAGCTTCGCTGTCATCCCGATATCTTTTCCTCCCTGGAGAATACCAAGGTGAGTATTACTTCCATGCCATCACTGCAATTCCAATAACCCCTCGTAGGAAACGCGTTCCATCTTCTGTGCTTACGTAGGTGGAGTATATACAGAGAATGGATTGGAGACAGTACAAGAGTGGATTAGCCATCTCCTGATAGGACCAGATGAACATTCCTCAGGCTCGCGATCGTCAGAGCAAGAGCATCGACAGCCCATCGAGCCGCCTCCAAAGAAGGTGAAGAGCGAACAACCCCCTCCTTACCTTTCGACGCCGATATTTTTCGCATCTCAGCCTCCTCCATCGCCGCCGACGGATAGGCAGAGGCATCTGCCGCCCCATATGCATTCATCAATGCCCATTCAACAAACCTCACAGCATGTGCCGCCGTCGATGCCTCTGCCGAATCCTTTGGCCCCCGCACAACCTAACCTTCCTTTTCTACCATTATTCAATCAAACCGCAGCCCAGCGACGGGTGGGAGTTGAATATCCAGCTGAGTTCAGTGGTCCACCACACGCAGGCCGGTGGACCGTCAGATGTATAGGTGCGTCAATTGTTTTCCTTTCTTATGTGCGATTTCGGTGCGATGTCGAGGTTGTTGTCTTACAGTTAATGGGATTCAGAAAGGAATGGGCACAGGACCTAGTAAACAAATAGCGAAAGAAGAGGCGGCTAGACAGGCGTTCTATGCAATGGGATGGACTTAAGTTTGGTTTCTTCTTATCTTCTTTATAGTAATCTATCTATCAAGTGTCACTTGCCGGTGAGAACGTAGACCGGTTACTGTACCCTCTACGCCGTGCGGAGGCAAGCTCGGGCAGTCAGTGAGAACGACGAACTCAAGGACCTCGCGAATCTTGTCTTCACATCACTATAGATATGTACGCCTCGCATTCTAGACAGTTTCATTTTTTTGCACGTCGTATTTATTACTCATTGTCCGATTGCTGCAAAAACTATATAGCTACAAGGCGTCGAAGGGTTTTCTGCTGAAAGTTCCCGAGATCGGCTACGAAAACAAGCTGGAATAAGAGTGTTTCAATATATACATGTAACGATTCTTAACTTTGCGTCCCAGGAGACCACCAGGAGCCGGAAAGACTTCATAATTAGCTTACAGAGCGGCAGGCGACGAAAGTCGAGTTTGTACTTGTATATACGTGAAATATTGCAGAAGTGCCAAGACACTTGGTCACGATCATGTGATTCTACCTCTTTCTCCTGGACCACTTCGGCCTGACAATGGTAAACCCGCCAGATGGGTGCATCCGCACAATATCACATCCTTCTCCGGATTCCATAACTCCGGATCCTTCATTCAGTGCGATTTCAGTGAGAACCTCGAACATATGTGCCAAGTTGGTTACTGTCCGTGGCGAACGTAAAGAGGGTATTGCTTTTTTCTGCTTCCTGCCTTAAGTAGCTCACTTCTGAATGCTATAGCTGTGATCTTGAGCTTGGAAAAACCGGCAATTATTGGCCGAGATCCTACTGCTTGGTACCATTCGCGACACTGTCAAAAAATCTATACCGACCCTTCCATCAGCTCCTATGTCGTCACAGATAACGCGGTATCGAGTGTACACTGCAAGCTATATGCGTAATTATGGGTTTAATACAATTCCCTATGCACTGAAGTTTGATTCAGATTGGTCACTTCTTCAGTGTACGTTCCCCGAGTGGTGGGGTAATTGTATCTTGCCAGGTGTGCATAGAACCCTACTCGTGCTCTATCACACTATAGGTTTATTTAGGATGTGTCTAGGAATGGGTTGTATCTCAACGGACAACACATTAGAAAGACATCTATCATAATCATGGATGGAGATGTCCTCCGACTTCCCAACTCTCTCGGTTAGTCCGAAGCCAGTCCCGCCGCCTTTGCATCGTAATCATCTCTTTCATTTAGAGTTCACCTGCATCCATCTCTGGAGGGAACCTCGCAGCAAGATGACTATCTTTGATCCTACACCACCTACTCATCCTGCTCACAAGGTGAAATGTTCCGAATTTTCTCTAGTCTCAATATTCACTCTACAACAGAGGATCGGCAATTATATGGTCACTTCTCAGTGCTTGGGGAGCGGGTCATTTGCAACTGTGCATCTCGCTCTGGATCCTGTTAAACGTCGCCAAGTCGCCTGTAAGAGTATCAGGACCAAGAGGGAACACGACGTTGGCCAGGTCATGAAAGAGGTTCGAATACTGATGACGATTCGCCATGTAATTTTTCCGAAGATATGTTGCTTGCCTCACTGACGATTTCCAATAAGCCTAACATCAACGAGATTTACGACACCGAGGTTAACAAGAACTTCATGTTTGTTATATTCATGGCCCAAATTTCAGCTTTCCATCGTGCTCACCTTCAGTTGCGCTTTTTAGTCATATCTTCCTCCAGCTTTGTACAGGAGGTGACCTATTCACTTATATCACTAACCATCCCAGTAGTAGACGTCTTCTTTGTGAAGCCGAAGCGAAATACATTATGTTTCAATTGCTTCAGGGCCTAGATTACCTTCACAGCAATATGATTTCTCATCGAGGTACGTAGGCTAGTTTACTGATCCACAATCATCTCCTATTTGGTGTTTCAGACTTGAAGGTGAAAGATAGCGGTCATTCGTATTTTTTGTTCATTGATCGTACAAAGCCGGAAAATATCTTGTTGCACTGCCCTGGCCCATATCCTCGGATTCTGATTGCGGATTTTGGGCTGGCCCGCCCTAATGCACATCAAGAAACTCTGAATGTTTGTGGAACTGTCTCCTACCTGCCTCCGGAAGGTGTACTAGCCTTGGATGTTAAGCACTTGGGATATGTCGGGTAAAATTTTCTGTTCTTTTTTTAGAGTACTGCCAACATGTTTTAGGATGCCTGCGGACTGCTGGAGCGCAGGAGTTATACTTTTCATTATGCTCTCGTACGTGCAAAAGAGCTGTCGCCGATCTCTTGCGGAACTAAAAACTCACCACGTTCGAACACGCATAGCGGGTCTCACCCCTTTGACTATGGTCCCATGTGTAGCTCAGACTGGATCAGTCATATTGAAGAATCCCGCGGCGCAGACTGTACACAACCATCACAACGCTATCTCAATACTGAAGCGCGACTTAAAGCTCGAATAATCGATGGAAAGATCGACTTCCAGCCGGTATGGAAGCACATGCAAGATGGTTGGCGATGCATTGTCAGATGCCAGAACTTGCTAACCCGGCATAACAGCTCGAGAACTTGTTGAAAGACTTCTCATCTACGAGCATCGACTCCGTGCTACGGTCCGTTCCGCTCTTCAAAGCGCATGGATAGTCAGCGAATTAGAAGAACTTGAAACATTGTACGAGCGCAGAATAAGGTCAAAAGTGGAGAATGCTTGATTGTGCGCTTTTTTTTTCTTCATGTGCATGTGTGCTTGCGGCAGTTCCTGTTTTTCTTTTCTGTACAACAATAGTTACACTTCTGTAAAATCAGCATTTGTTTTGTGAACGTGTCCCGCTCAAGCCTTGAGGAAATTCGCATGGACTGGGAAGTGTGTTGAGGTTTGTGAGATATTAGATTGTACTCACAAAGACACTCACAATGAACGTGATCTGAGGCGAACGTAGAGATCTATGGGGTCCGTCGAATTATGGGCAGGTGGTGGCTGAAAGGCACTCACGAAGTAGTAGCTGTGATCGTATCCTTCGTGGCTTCGTACCCGTACCTGAACTTCGTCGTAACCGGCTTCGCGTGCCGCTTTGAGGAAATTTTCGGGAAGAAGCTGTCCTTTAATATAGAATTCATCGCTTTTTCCCTGTGAAATGGTGGATATCAAGATATATCGAGCATGTGTCCAGAAATTGACCCACGTAGTCGATTAGTATATGAACGGGATCCTTGGACTTTCCAATAAGCTCTGTTGCGTCATATTGATCTTTTGCTTCCTCTATTCCGCCCTGCAAATAACCACCAAACGCCTTCTGTCCCCAGGGACACTTTGTGGGATTCGCGACAGGAGCGAAAGCAGAAGCAGAACGATATTGCTTTGTCTTTGAAGCTAGATACAAGGTAAGAGCTCCATGGCCTCCCATGCTATGTCCAAAGATGGACTGGCGCTTGAAGTCCTACCAAGACCTTCAAGTTAAAGTGACATATGACGCTAAAAGACTTACGATTGGGATACCGGCGGCCTCAAGGACTTGAGGGAGTTCCATAGTGATATGCGTCAACATGTTATAGTGCGTAGCATATTTAGGATTCGTGGCGTTGAGGTAGAACCCTGCTCCGACACCAAAGTCCCAGTTATCGGTCTCACCTTCGACACCAGCGCCGCGTGGGGATGTATCGGGGAAAAGAAGCGCGATCCCTTGAATAGATGCAACGCCGAGAAAAGCACCTTTCTGCGCACTACGATTGTCCGCACGTGCGATGAGTGGTTGATTTTGGCAGTGAAAGATCTAGTGTGCGTACCCGTTATCTTCTGTGCAGCTTAATCCGGCGAGATAGACCAGGACGGGGACTTTGGTGTTTGCTGCATTAGGAGGAAGGAACAAGTTGAATCTGGCGTCTAGACCTCCTAGAGCGGCGGACTGCCAAAAGGTGTATCGATGGAACGGTTGAGATCATGTTACATAAAGAGGCAAAGTGAAGGGATCTATTCTGAGAATTTCTGGGAATACCAAGTGATATTGTCGTCTCCCACCTTGAATTGGTACTTTATCAGTTCCCCTTCGAATGCCTTGTTAGAGGAGATCTTGTGCAGGACAGCTTCGGCCATTGAATTGTTGGGTGAGAGTCAAGGTGTAAGGAAGTTTGCCGCTGGGTAAGGTCTCGATATGCTATCGTCATCACGTGGGATGATTTTCATACATGAATAGAGTAACAGCTCCCACTACGCGATATTTTCCCTGGAACGTCAACACTCATGACATGGGTCCATTCGTTGGTAGAGGATTTAACTCATATCGATGTCAAACCCCTATCTTTGGCCTAATACAAGATCAGACTAGTCTGTTGATCACTTGATCTTATCGCCGCATAACAATCTTATCTCCATTCGCCTTTCCACCCTGGGCAATGATGCTGACGGAGGGAGAGGAAGTGAGCCATGTTACAATCATAGTTCCATTGCTTGTCGTTGTGCTACTTGCCATACTAGTAAGACGACAACTTCGTAAGCCCAACGTGAGTGCCTCGGTTTACTTCTGTCTAAAAGGCATAACCGAGATTCCTCAGTACAATCACATACCCACCGTTGGGCCTTCCAGTTTTCCATTTTCATACATTGGAGCCTTTCGATTCTTATTTAATTCACCAAGACAACTTGAGGATGGTTTCAAGAGAGTGTGTCGTCTCTTTTTCTTTCACTACGGCCATGTCCTCAACCTTTGGGTACTGCACAGTACGGCCACTCTGCTTTCAAGGTTGCCGACTTTGCGCGTTGGAACGTCGTCGTCACAGGAGCGCAGCTGATTGAAGAACTGAGAATAGCTCAAAGGGACCAGATAGCTTTAATCGACGCGCATGATTGTACAGGACTTTTGTTGACGACTGACCATGGCCTCTCATCGGCTCTCAGCACGAAATTGACACGTAATCTCCCTGTGGTTATCTCTGAGCTGCGGGACGAAGTAGTCGCAGGACTGTCTGATGTGATGCTCAAAGCGTCTGATGAGGATGCAGACGTCTCGGGATGGACGGCAGTGCTAGTCGCAGACGCATTGACGGAAGTAGTGAGCAAAGTTTGTAATCGCGCCATTGTTGGGCCACAGCTATGTGAGCGCCCTTTTTTCACAACATGAAGTGCATTTTCTTGATCCTTGTGAAAGGCCGCAGCCCAGAATTGGTATCCCTCAACAAAGGTTACGTTCAATATACATGGACAAGGTCGGCCATTCTTGCCATCTTTCCGACCCCAATATGCACGTACGCCTCTATATATCACAACAATATAATCAAGCCTTGATGTCCTTGCAGAGTTCTTTTGAAACTGTTCGGCGGTGTATGGTGGCGATCCTGGAGACTACGTCGGGCTCTCCGCGCAATGATCAAAGAACAGGAAGAAAATCCTCCACAAGAAGAAAGAGTACGTCTTTCATGCACATGCTACTCTTGAGCTGTCTAATTCTTCCCAAAAGTACGACATTATCTCCCAACGCAACAATACCAATTCTTACGAAATTGCAAACACCCTCCTCACGCTCAACCTCCAAGCCATCCCATCATGCGCACTCAACCTCACAAACGCCATCCACCACCTCTCCGCCTGTGCGAAGCCCACCGTCCAAACACTTCGCAAAGAGATTGAAAAAGCGCTCCGCCAAGACGGATGGACGACATCCGCACTCGACCGGATGGTCAACCTAGACAGTTTCCTGAAAGAGACAATGCGTCTCAGTGCACTCGATGCGCGTAAGCACAATGGCTACTACGTTAATCTGTCAAAACTCAACACATACACACAGTGACGACACGACGGATGGCCGTCGTACCGTACACCTTTTCCGACGGGACCTATATCCCGGAGGGCACGCACCTCAGTCTCGCGTGTACATCGACGCACCTCGATGCGTCGAGGTATACGTTGCCCAGCACGTTTGATGCGTTTCGATTCGCGGGGGCCCCGGGGCCGAGGTATCAGCTTACGACTGCTGCGCCAGAGTTTTTGGCGTGGGGACTCGGGCGGGGTGCGTGTCCTGGACGGTTCTTTGCGGGCGCGGTGATGAAGCTCGTGTTGGCGCATGTGGTGCTTTTGTATGATGTGCGGTGTTTGGGGGATGGGCAGGTGCCCAGAGTGAGATGGGTTGGGGAGAGAGGTATACCGGATCTGAAGAGGAGAGTGTTATTCAAAAAGTTGTAATACATTATGATCCTGGATGGTGCAGATTATACAAAATGGGAGGTATAATAGGCATGTAGCACTGTGTCATGTAATAATGTTACGAGGAAGAGGACTTTAGTACGTCCTGCAACAGGTCTTTCTGGCGTGGCGTACGCGCTCCTTCGTCCTCACCAATAATTTCACTCAAGTCTTCTCTAACATCATCCTCGCTCCTTCTATAGCTCTGTTCCTCATCTTCGCCTTCTCGAGGGACACCATCGACCTCACCAGCGAGCATATCGGCTATACCAAGGTAAAAAGTCGCAGGGCGGAACTTGATCTCCTTGCCCATCATCTCGGCCCACTTGTACCTGGCAGTGTTGGTCCACCCCACGAGGTCGAGGTGGTTGACGCTTTGGAGTGTGCCGAGGTATGTGCCCTGTTCAGGTGTAAGACAAGTGGACGGAGAGAAAAGTAAACAGAGAAACCCATTTGGACGACTCGACAGAGACTAGGCCGTCGTTCGGGCCTTCTCGTTCGAGGATGACGCTGTGCGGCCATCTGTGTGGACAATGAGGATGGAGATATGGGAGATAGGTTGAAAGACAAAACTGACTTCCAAGTATCGATCAAGCCAGGTTCGTACACTGCGCCCCAGCTAAAGTAGCGGACACCAGGTACGTCGGGTGTCTCTTTATTAAAGTGACGCATGCATTCGATGGTTAGACATTGGAAGGCCTTGCCGTCGCCTCCACCATTGGGAAGGAGATCAAGAAGGGATAGGATGGAGGGCATACGGGCAGGACCGACGGTGGAGAGAAAGTGGTCTGCGAATGCTGAGCCACGGTGGGGTGTGGCGATGGTTGTGATTGAGAGTACGTCGAATTTGCGATGGGTGAGGTGTGAGGCGAGGTAGCGGCAGTCGAGGCCGCCCATGCTGTGTCCGATGAGATGAACGGCACGGCCAGGGTAGACCTCGGATATTTTTGCCTCGAGGACTTTTGCTCGGTCGACAGGGCTGCTTGTTGCTGGTACGCGGGTGACGAGGACCTCTGTGCCGTTTTGTTCGAGGACTTCTTTGATACCGCGCCAGTGTGATACTTGGACAGGGGCAATGGAGGGCCCGATTGTGACAGAGTCGAAGCCAAGGAGGCCATGGCAGAACACGACAGGGTGTTTTGGGGAGCGGTCTGTATGGTTGATTGGGGTTAGCGGAGAAGAACGGGGAGGCGAGGACGAACATTTTTTTGAGATTTGTTGGGTGGGAGATTGAGCACGATCTGGGGAGTTTAAGAGGAGTTCTTTGGGGTTCCACCATCGTGCGGGTGGGACAGAGGTGGAGATGGAGCGGGAATGGAGAGAGAGAGAGCGGAGAGAATCGATGGAAGAGGAGGAGGAGACGAGTGGCGGGGGTTCTGGAGACGGTGAGCGGGAGAGACGAAGAGGAGGAGAAAGGGAGGCAGTGGGGAGCGTCGCACGGGTTAGGCTGTCGAGAAACGGCGGGTGACGAGGGCGCTGGCGCTGTGAAAGCAAGGCGGGCGGCGGGCGCGGCAGCTGCTGGTTGATGGCATCGTCGAGGAGAGTGAGGTTTAGGGACGTTGAGGACGTTGAGGACGTTGAGGACGTTGAGGACGTTGAGGACGTTGAGGACGTTGAGGTCGCCGTCGCCGTCGCCGTCGCCGTCGTCGTCGTCGTCGAAGGCAGCCAACGCAAAAGAGGCTTCGCGCCGTCGAACATCAAGAGGCGTGACGTCACATCGCATGGCTCTTCTTCCCTCTGTCCTCCAACCTCTCCCAGCCCTGCCTGACAGTTAGTATGTTTGTTTTCTTTTTCTTTCGCTGCCTCATTCGCCGCAGTCGAGACAACCCCGGAGCAGATTGCTGCTGCCCGTGGTCTCGCAACCGTCACGTCCCCTGAGCAGTCAGTGGTTTCTAATTTATTAACCATCGACTGACGCCCAACAACAGAACTCCCATTTACATCTGTGCTCTTCCTAGTAAGATGATTGATGGGCCACACGTCGCGCTCGCTAATGCCCACAGACTGCTGTCGCCTGTACCCGACGCGCGAGCGGCTTATGCTGCACCGGAAACGAGACCACGAGAGTGTGGAGACAGACAAGATCATCACATGGAACTCTTAGATAGTTGTGTTGTGGTTGGCATAGTGATGTGTTTGGAATAGATGATGGACCACAACAAGGACAAATTTGCACGCCCTTGCCTCCTGCCCACAATTGGGAACAATCACTCCAAAGCTTACCGTCCGTCCCCTTCTCCTCCCCGTCCCTCCCTCGTCCCAGCGACTCGCCAGCGCCGCATGTCCTTCTTTGGTAGAAAGAAACAGCAGCAGCAACAGCAGCAACAGCAACAACAGCAACAACAGCAGCCGTTGTCAAATTCGAGCAGCATCGGCCAACGCAGCGACAAGGACTCTCCTCTCGATCCGTAAGTTTTCATTTTTCTTTCTCTCTCTCTCTCTCATCTACATCTTTTCTCAGCCCATCCAGACTGCGCGGAAACAGTCCAAACTCGTCTTCGTCTTCTTCCTCCATCTCACAGCGACCTCCACCGGCCTATCCTTGGTCTTCACGTCGCCTCGTTCTTCCCCCACCCGTCTCTCTCAACAGACCCGGCGTCGTACCTTCTTCGTCCCCTTCCCCGTGTCCATTTCCTCGCTACGGCCATGCTCTCCCAGCCACCGCTACCGTCAACGGCGACCTCTATCTCTTTGGCGGTCTCGTCAGAGAAGTCCCTCGAAACGATCTCTATCTCTTTTCCACCCGCGACAACTCCGCCACCCTTCTCCAAACATCCGGTGAAGTTCCCACCCCACGCGTGGGACACGCCAGCGCACTTGTCAGCAACGTTCTCATCGTCTGGGGTGGCGACACAGCATCAGATCAAAACAACAAGGAAATGCAAGACGACGGCCTCTATCTCCTCAACTTGGGTACGCCCCTGTCAAGTTAAATTTTTTTTCTCTACAATTATCCTTTTCTCTACAGTCTCAAGAGAGTGGACACGCGTATCAGTTCACGGTCCAGGCCCTGTAGGCCGCTACGGTCATGCGGTCACCATGCTAGGATCCAAATTCCTCGTATTTGGTGGTCAGGTTGATGGTGAATTTTTAAACGAGCTGTGGTGTTTTGATCTCAACTCTCGTAAGCACACCCCGCATTTTTCTGTCCGTCACTCTTCATCCAAATCCTGTCTAGTCCGAACAAAGGCTGTATGGGAATTCATTCAGCCGTCCAAGGACGCTCCAGCACGGAGGACAGGTCACGTCTGTGTCACCTATGCCGACCGAATTTTCATGTACACCCCTCACTTCATTAATTTTCCCTTGTTTGTTCCTTAATATCTTTTCAGCTTTGGCGGAACCGACGGCCAATACCACTACAACGATACCTGGTCTTTTGATATCCAATCTCGCCAATGGTCCGAACTCCAATGCATAGGTTATATCCCCCAGCCCAGAGAAGGTCATGCTGCAGCCGTCATCGACGATGTCATGTACGTCTTTGGCGGACGTGGCGTTGATGGAAAGGACTTGAACGACTTGGCAGCTTTCAAAATATCAAGTATGTGTTGCCCTTGACGTCCTGCCATACGTGATCACACCTCTCATACCCGACAGACCAACGATGGTACATGTTCCAGAACATGGGTCCGGCGCCGTCTGGCCGCTCAGGCCATTCTATGGCTTCTGTCAACTCCAAAGTCTACGTCCTCGGTGGCGAGTCTTCCATACCCGAAAAGGGTGAAGACCCCGGAATCGTAAGTGTCTTGGATACCAGTGCGTTTTGTTTCCGTTCATTTCATCAAGTGCAATCGACTGAACAAGAATCACACAGAGCACATCAAATACCCTGCTTCAAAAGATCCTCCCCCGACGACCGTCCAGCCCTCGGCACAAGGTCTCTCGCGCAAACTCTCTCTCACTAGTGCAGCCGCAAATGCCAACCTCCGCCCCACATCACCACCCAACGCCGTCGCTTCTTCTTCAGACCCCGCTTACCGTTCGGCTAAACCTCTAAATGGGCCTACTACCCCGCAAAATTCCAACAGTAGCCTCAGGGCTAAACCAGGTCGCACCAAGAGGGACGACAGCGAAGACGACGGCTATGATGTCGTTAATAACGAGTCTCGCACGATGTCACCTGATCAAAGTAGAGATAGGGCCAAGAGCCCATCATACAGTGGTAGTGGAAGTCGTGCCGTCTCTCCTAATGGCGAAGTACAGCAGCAGCAGCAGCAGCCCAACATGGTCGGTGTGATGAACGGTGTCGGCGGGCGGTCCTCTCCTGCCGTTGATCGGGACCGAATCAAGACCCCGACGGATAGTATGTCCCACTATGGCACCAGTAACAGCAGCAACAACAATCTCCCTGGCTCGCCTGGACCCAGTTTGAATGGCTTCGGGTCACTGCATCACCGTACGGGTTCACGCACAGGTGGAGGCTCAGTTGGCAATGTGACGGCGGACTTGGCGAGGGATTTAAAATTAAAGGAGATTGAGCTGGAGGGTGTCAAGAGGCAGGTCGTGTGGATGCGTGAGGCGCTCGGAAAGGCTACTAGGGCTGGGTTTGCGTATGCTGATCTGGAAGTTCCCGAGGACAGGGATAATGAGGACGTGGGGATGGCGCTCAAGTTTAAGCAGTTCAAGGCTCAGATTCAGGTTTGTTGAATGTTGTTGCCTTTGACGAGTTTTGTACTAATTCTGGTGTAGAGCGTCATGGTGGAACAGGCACGGCAGGTGTCGGAACGTGTGGCAGAGGCGGAGCGGGCAAAGGCCACGGCAACGCAAGAGGCGGCGTATTATCGTGCCAAACTTGCGGCTCGCGAGAACGAGGACGATGCAGAGGTATCACACTTGGAGCGTGATCGCATCACTGACCTCGAACGTCGTATATCGGAACTGTTGAATGAGCGCTGGGCTCAGGATCGCAAGATGAGCGAGGTTTCAGACTCGCTTGCTCTGCAAACAACGCTTTATGAACAAGCCGAGGCACGTGCGAACGAAGCAAACAAGCGGGCCGATTCCGTGGATGAGACGCACAGTCGGACGCAGAAGCGACATAAGGAGCTGCAGGATGACTTTGATCGTCTCGAAACCCAGCATCGCGAGCAGTCGCAGGAACTGGTTACGCAGACGTCCTTGTTGGAACAGAGAGAGGCGGAAGAGGTGCATTTGCGTGCGTTGGTGGATGAGCTCACGCTCTCAAAGGAGCAGCATGTGAGGGCCCTTGAGCAGGCGAGGGTGGCGCTGCAAGCTGCGTCATCTCGTGCCGGCGAGGTGGATGCACAATACCAGCAGACGAGAGAGCAGGTCGGGACGTTGGAAGGGGAGATTGCTGAGCTTCGTGGGGAGTTGGAGGCGCGTACAGCCGAGGCGGAGTCGGCGCAGGCAAGGCTGGCGGATGTTGAGAATTCGTGGGCCAAGTCCCGCGAGGAGGCGGACGCCTTCAGGGCACTTACGACGGGAAGTCTTGGCGAGCTGCTGGACTCGCATCGGGACCTCAAGACCGATGAGGATAGACTTGCTAGGGGGCATGCAGAAAAGCTGAATGCGGTCGAGGCAGAGGCGCAGTCTTTGAGGATGATGGTGAAGCAGGCCACTCATCGTGTTGATGAGTCTCAGGCGAAGCTTAACGAGGAGAGACAACGTGTGAGAGAGTCTGAGACGGAACAGTCGGTTTTGAGGTCTCAGATTGTGGGGTTGCGCGCACAGCTTTCTGCCGCTGCGGCGGACAGTGGCCGTCTTCGCAAGGATGTGGCTGAAAAGGAGAGCGCGTTGCGGGAAAGGGCAAAAGAGGCTTCCGATGCGACGCACAAGCTTGTTATGCTTCGCAATTATCTTACCGATAATGGTATCGCCCTCGATGAGGCTGACCTTCGAACGTCCTCGCGGGCCACGGGAAGAGGGTCTCCAGCTGCGATTGCCGAGCTCGAGAATAAACTCGCTGAGAAAACGAGGATGCACGAGTCGGCACAGCGGGATCTTGCGCAGGTTACCCGTGAAAAGCGAGATGTGGAAGCTCAGGCGTCGCAATTGTCAACGCAGCTGGATCAACTGAGAGCGTCCCATGATCAGTCTCGTAACGATGATGCTGCAGCCGAGGCACGTCTTGCCGAGGCTGAACGCAAGTTTACGGAGATGGAGGATGGATACAAGACACGGATGAAGGCTATGGAGGAGGACTATAATCTGGCGGTACACTATGTCAAGTAAGTCTTGGCTCGAGGCCAAGGTCTTGGTCTTTTTTTTTTTTTTTTTTTTTTTTGCTGACTATACCTTAGGGGCACAGAGAAGATGATGCGCAAGATGAAGGAGGAAATGGAGAAATCCAAAGTCCTTGCGGCGAATCTCCAGGCTGAACTTGATGGCCGTGACAAATCTTCTCCTGATAGTGCAGGTCGTGTCAATGGTCGCGTAACTTCTTCTTCTTCACAAGAAGAGGCTCTCCGGACGAAACTTGTGGAATCATCAAAACAAACATCACGTCTGCAAACTGAGAACAAGGATCTTCGTCAGCGTTTCGACACCCTTGAGAAGGATCTTGAAGCTCTCCGGGATAACCTTGTTGCCTCTGAGCGTCAGTCGGATGACAGGTTGAGTCAGATTGAGGAGCTTCAGCACGAGGTAGAACGCCTTCAGTCCTCGCTGGTCATTGCGCGGGGTGGTCACGAGGAGACAGTGCTTGAGAAGCTCAGCAACGAAAATACCACCCTCCGCCGTGAGAATGAGCAACTCTCCCACAAAATCGGCCTTCTACTCGAAGTGGACCAGTCCTCTTTCGGTCCAAGCCGAATATCTGCTGTTAGCACATCAAGTTCAGAAAACGCCCTAGCGTTTGAACACCTTTCGAACGAGCTGGACGATTGGCAGCGGCAGCTTGCAAGCTCGATGAGCCATCGACGACCGTTGAGTGATTTCGAATCGACACCAGTTGGGGAGAGAACGAGATCGCCTCGGTCATAACGACCTGTTGTTGTTCTTTTTTTAATTACTTTGCTCGAATCTATTGTGTGATATACCCTTTTTATTGTCCCGCCCCTCCCTCTTTTTCGTTACCTGCTCGATCCACACATTCGCTTGGATTCTGTTCTTCGTGCTTTCCTCGCCTTCGTTCATATCGTATCTATAAACCCTATGGGCAGCGTATGTCTGCTGTAGTTCAATGATGATTATCATATTATCATAATATGTTCGTCTTGTCGCGTCGCACTACATAACGGACGCGCGGTCGGTGGTACCTGCGGCTTGGCATTAACGCGGCATGACACCATCACCAGGCACCTCATCAGTTGTGCCTTGACCGAGATATCGCCGAATCATCTTATCTGATTAAAACTCGAATTCACATGTCTGTCATTTCCCAACCAAAGTACGGTGAGGGAAAGGAGCCAGTAGCTCTGTTTCATTTTTCCCAGTCTCGACGCAAAGACATCTCTAGTAGTGCCATTGATTGACAATGGCCGTGTTCTCGAAACCGATATTGGATTCATTGAGACGACATAAGGCTTCAGGCAAACCTCTGTTCATTCTCGTCGCCACAATCTTACTGCTACGATCTCGACTTCTAACTCTGCCAAAGGAGACATTGCAGAGTATTTCGAGAGTTGCAAAACATAAACAACGTTTGTCTCCAAGAGAGCTCGATGATGCTCTGCAACAAGTCTACGAGAAGGAGGAAGATGGGAGTAAAACCATCTTGGTACCATATCGTGATCGTATATCGAAGGTATGTAGCTATTTCAAGGCTGGTTTTGATCTTACTCTAAAGCTTCTTGGCTACCCTTTCATTCTCACGTTACTTTGATTCTTAGAACTGAACGTATCAATATTGATTCGCTTTTAAATAGCTCAACATCAAAGAAACGCCACCCTCAAAGTTCGCGTCCGACGCACCCTTTTTTCCACCCCTCTCAACTTCTGCAAAAGCTAAACCCAACATCGACACGGAATTCTTGCGTCAATTTCGTGCCATCATTTTTCGTGTCGCATTTCCCTCTCTTTGGTCAAAAGAGACTATGATGGTCGCATTGCACTCCTTTTTCTTGGTCTTACGAACCATACTTAGTGTTATTGTCGCAAAATTGGACGGGCGTCTAGCTAGGGACCTTGTAAGCATTCAATTAGCCATTAGTATTACTCCCGCTTATGTGTATCAGGTCAGCGCGAACGGCAAGGGTTTCCTGAAAGGCTTAGGCCTGTGGTTCCTTCTAGCAATACCAAGTACACTTACAAACTCATTAGTGAGTCTGTATCTTATTCAAGTTCTTTGCAGCTCATCTTCTATCCCTCCATAGATCCGCCATCTGCAATCAAAACTATCCCTCAATTTACGGACGCGTTTGACACGCTATATTCACGATTTGTATCTCTCTTCGGCGCCTGAACTGCGATTTTATCGTTCTGGTCTTGAAGGCGTGGACCAATATCTCACTGCTGACATCGATGCCTGGTCCGAATCTCTGTCGGTTTTATAGTCAGTATCTTCTCATTTTCGGCACTCCAACTCTCGACTGATGGTGTATCAGTGGTAATATACTGAAACCCTCGCTTGATCTTATTCTCTTCACGAGCCAGCTTTCTCGCTCTCTCGGGTTCCGTGGAACAACTCTCTTATTTGTCAATTATTATGCTACCGTATTATTGCTGAGAGCTGTCACGCCCGCGTTCGGCCGCTTGGCCGCAGTGGAGGCCAAGCTCGAGGGAGAGTACAGGGCAGGCATGGGTAGGGTAGGACGAGAAGCAGAGGAGATTGCGTTCGTACTATCTATCGTTTCAGGAGATGCCTTGCGCTAACCTTCACGAGATAGCTTTTATGATGGTGGGGCCCGTGAACGCGATATTTTGACGCGGGCCTACTTGAGATTGATGAAACACGTCAATTCGATATACAAAGTTTGTTTGTACGCGTCTCTTGCGTGCGTTTGGCTTACAAGCTATTTTACGTAGATACGAATCGCATATGAATGGACGGAAGATTATGTGATCAAATACCTCTGGTCAGCCGCTGGATATGGACTTATCGCTGTCCCGCTATTGTATACTCGAACGAAGCGATCTCTTGGTGTTCAAACTGATGGCGGGTCGAAGACGGTGGGACCCGACAATGCTATCGCTGGAAGGACGGAATGTAAGTCAATTGTGCGTAACGAATCCTCCAGACATCTCATTTTTGACGGCTAGCATATGTTTCCAATCGCAGATTGCTTTTGTCTCTCGCAGACGCGGGTGGACGACTGATGTATGCCTATAAGGATCTCCTTGAGCTGGCAGGCCTAACGACACGATTATATACCCTGCTGTCATCGTTACACGACCTGCCCCCACTACTGAGGCATGCCGTAAAGACAACTGATGATATATTGCTCACTCATGTGGATGTTGCAGTACCTCATCCAAATATTTCGGAATCTGATGATGCCGGCGAGCTACGCCCAAGTAGTAGTCGAACTTCCTTGCCTCTCGTCAAAAACCTCTCGCTTGCATTAAAAGACGGTGATCATCTAATGATCACGGGAAGTAACGGAGTCGGAAAGACAGCTGTTGCCCGGGTACTAGCTGGCCTGTGGGCGCCACAAGGAGATGCCGCAGATGTTAGACTGCCCGCAGATGGAGATGATGGTCGTAAGGCGATCTTCGTGGTTCCACAACGAGCGTATATGGTGACGGGGAGTCTCCTGGACCAAATAATCTATCCACACTCCTACCCTGAATATCTGTCATCGGGAAAGTCAGAAAATGACCTCATGAAAATTTTGGAAAAGGTATTCTTGGCTTACCTACCTGAACGAGAAGG
Organism: Termitomyces sp. MG145; assembly: GCA_003313055.1. Lineage (NCBI taxonomy): Eukaryota > Fungi > Basidiomycota > Agaricomycetes > Agaricales > Lyophyllaceae > Termitomyces > Termitomyces sp. MG145. Next base: position 86,196 of record QGOB01000042.1, on the reverse strand, counting down.
TGGCTGGACGACGAGAAAAGAATGGAGGGACGTGCTTAGTGGCGGCGAGAAGCAGAGAGTGTGTATCCGCATGTGCACTATACTCCAAATCCTTCCACTGACGGCAGTTTATCAAACAAGATGGCGATGGCCCGCGTTTTCTATCATCGACCCCGCTTTGCAGTCTTAGACGGTGTGACCTGAATTTGTTGATCTCAATTATGAGGTTTGATTGATCTTCTACCAGAGTGCACCAGTGCCGTATCGAGCGACGTTGAAGGACGTATGTACGAGCATGCAAAGGCTTTGGGAATCACCCTTATCACTATCTCTCTACGGTATGTGTAAGACTTCCGTACTTGTTACGGGACCTCATAACTTCAGTCCTTCGTTGATGAAATATCACACACACCTCCTCACTCTTTCGGGTGACGGTTCTGCCGGATGGACTCTTAAGCAGGTCGGAACTGCCGAGGAGAGAATGGGCATCGATCGTGAGATCAGCTCTCTTGAGAGCAAGCTAGCAGATGTTGAGAAGTGGGAGGAGAGGATCAAGGAACTAGATGTACTGCTATCCACACAAGAACTTGTATAACAGACTGATGTATGGATTCACCCGCGGGGCTGGATTGGTTGTACTTAGATTCCAGGTTTCCGATATATTAACAGCACACCACAACGGTGGTATAATGATATGATCGTTTTACGATGCATTTGCTCGTTGTGTCCACTCAATCGCTTTTTGTTTCACGGTTTGTGCACCATCCTCATCTCCAAGCTTTCGCTCCAATTCAAGCCATTTCTTGAAGAAAGCCCTGGGGCAAAAATGAGCACAAGTTTCAATGAAAATAATGACTGGACGAACTTGGCTTTATGACTTGTCATCTTCAGGGTGAACACTCGGTCAAACAAGTTCCTATGGATGCTGTTTGAGCAAATTACATGGGATTAATTGAAAATATGCTTGCCGTAGACTCTGTATATCACTTTGGCCGGCCTCCATATCCATATATACCGACCATAGATCCCATCTTTTGGGATGTGACTCGACAATACCTTCAAACAATGTCTTGCCACGTTCCGGTTCTCCTTGCTTGTATTCAAGCTGGGCAAATTTGGATATAGTCTTCAGGTCTGATGAAAAGGTAAAGTGAATTTAGCTGACACCTAGAACACAAGACACATACGCTTTCGCTTATCAAGACTTTGCAGGCTCCGAGGAAGAAGTTTCCTCGCCTCTTCCAGATTACGCCTTCGAAGGTGGTATTCACCAAACAGTGTCCATACTTTGGAACTTCGGCCAAACTTCTTGCAGGTGCGCTTAAACTGTTCTTCGGCCTTCTAAACCATAGTGTTAAAGCTTCTTTGTATGGAAAATTAATCCGACACAACAAACCTCGAGTTTGTTTGCTTCATCGAGAATCGAGGCAAGCCGAAGATGGATGGTCTTGGAATCATTGGATTTCGCTGCATCTTTGAATGTAGATTCCAATGTTTCGTCTGTTCCATAGACGTTTTCCAAATTCAACAGCGCTATCCAAACGTTGAGTCGCTCTTGCTCCTCACGGAAACTGATTGTTCGAATTGCGCGCCGAGCAATTTCTCGAGCCTTGTCTATTTCAGACAGCTGAAGTTGGAAGGACATGTATTGGATCCAGAGGAACGACGAGTTCGGCGAGCCTAGGAGGATACGCTCAAAGTCTGCATTAGATTCAGGTGTTTTAGTGTGCATGTCAGCTGTAAGATCATGCTCGATTTCTTTTCGTTTGCGCCGTTTCTTCTTGCTTGATGTGAGCTCGAGATCGGATTCGTCAGATGATATGTCGGAATTAGACTCATCCTCGGTTCGAAGTTGCGTACTTGACCATTGAAAGCCATCTGTGAGCTCGAGAGAAGGGACGGAAAGTGTCGGTGGTGTATTAGAATGTTTGAAGTCGCTGGACTTTACTTGTACGTCGGAATTGATGTCGATGGCCATAGTATCGTCATTGTCGTCTTCACTATCTTCGCTTTCACCAAAGTCGCTACGTTGTGCATCCTGGACGACATCGTCTTCAATTACCCCCAGAAATTCTCCATCATTTGATACATCCACATTCATCACTGACTCGTGATCATTAAAGTCCTCCTCCACAAAATTGGAAGGCTTAAGACTTAGAGAAATCTTGTTTTTCTCGACTTTTTGAATTGCAGCTTTGACGCGGTCACCCTCACGAAATCCCTGAAGCGCGACAGCAGCATCGGCATCTTTGTTATCAGAGAGCTGTTGGATATCAATCAATGCTATTATCTGAAGCCACCTTCATGACACACCTGAGACTTGTGACAGAGGCCAGTAAGCTTTGAATTTTCGATTTGGATGAAAAGTCCATAATCCTCTATCCTTTTGACGACTCCTTCGACTTTCTGGCCGATTTGAAGATCTCCTATTGATAACTGCGATGGATCTTTTCGAGCACCGCTTCTGAACGACATTTCGATCTTCTTTGTAGCGGGATCAACACTATTCCGAAAGATATACATACCGCAATTGGGGAGACAGACATGAAACTCACCTCAGAATTCGGCCCTTTACAACCTGATGTGCAGTGAACCGATCTTTCCATTCTTTCACATACTGAGATTCGTCAGCAAGACCATCAAGCAGATATCGTCAAAAACTAACCTCGTCGAAGAGTTCTCGAATTTGTACGCGAGCATCGAGGTCTCGTCCTAATGTGACGAAGAGACCATGTTCTGCAACACTTTTGACGAAGCCTCGCACTGTCTCTCCTGGATGCAGGTCACTTATGTCACAAATATCTCGATCGATGATTGTTTTGACTTGATCAGGGTACATTTTTGAATGGCGTGTAGAAAGCGAAAGCTGCTTTCTCCCTTGGTCGATCCCGATGACCGTTGCCTTGATGAGAGAGTCGATGAGAGGGAAGGGTACACCTGATTCATAGTCGTCACAAGTGTCCGTCGGATGTAGAATTCCGCCGATATGAGAGTTGAGTTTAATCAATGTTCCGTTTCGGGTATGTCGGGTGACACGTCCGCCAACCAGTTGCCCAATGACAACGGTATCAATCGACAAAGGACCCTTCAATGATTGCGCTACTTTAACCTTGGGCTTGCTTGCAACAATGACAAAACCTTTTTCTGTATTACGGGTGACAACCACCAGATCCTCCAATGAATCGCCAGTCTTAAGAGAAGCGCAGAGTTGCGTCACAGATAAGCTTCGATAATTTGCCAAATTTTTGAGAGAGATCAAGGCTCGAACTTGGGTAGGTTGGAGGGTAAGGACGACGTTATCCTTGTGGATTTCAGATACTGTCCCTTGAACAATGTTACCAATTTCAACTTTGCTGATATCTGCCACCACTGTCTGAAAACTGGTGGAAGCTTGACGGATACTAGCAATGATCCGAGCACGCTCAGGTTCTGTAGCTATGATGCGTACTTGGACAACTCGTCCCACAGGGAATGCATCTGCTAGGCGGTGGAGAGATGTTTCACTGGAGGAATGGAAATGTCAACACAATTCTGTGATCCAACGAGAACCTCTCTACCTAGCTTCCCTGATGGGAACGATCGCTTTTAAGTTGTTAAAAAACTCGACCGATAAATGCTTCTCGTAAACTTTGGAGACGACGGCATGTGTTACGACTCCAACCTTTGCGTCTTCAAACGCAGAAACCAGCGGGAGTGACGACTCAAGAAGCGTTTTCTTAGCGGTCAACGATATCCTCTTACGTTCTGTGTCAACTACAAGAACCTACATAAGTGAGAAGTGTAGTTTTTCCTGACAGATGACTTGATACGTACCCGGCATTTGATACTAGCTCCAATTTTAAAGCGTTTAGATGGATGCTTCAAAGTAATATCCGCATAATGGTTGGGCCAAACGACACCATCTATATTACCGGAAAGTGAAACAAAGAGGCCAGTTTCGGTGAGCTTTTTAATGGTTCCTTTGACCACTTGACCGACTTCAACATCTGCAACCTGCAGGAACTTCTGTTCGATTATAGAAGGTTTGAAAGACAGCTGCAAGAGACCATCGAAGGGGAAGTAGCCTAGGACACGAGCCCTATGAAAGGTACCTATCTTCCAAGGTCCAGAAGACGAGAGAGATGGAACGTGTTCGTCGGAAATGTGGGATATCTGACGTTGGATATCAGATAGGGCGCATAATCAAGATGCGTCACATACATGAACAAAACCTTCTAACCCAGATTGCACCTCCACAATGGCCCCACGTTCAGATTCAAGCTGAGTAACTTTGACAGCGTCCAAAACTCGGCCTATCGGAAAGGCCTCCTGTAATTTCAACTCTCCTTCTTGTCGGGGTTTAAGAGTAAGAATATGTTCCGTAAGAGCCAAGGCAAATCGCGGAGGGCTGGAAGAGTAGTCATACAATACTCTAGCCTTAATCTTCTTCCCAACTTTGTATACTTTTTCGGAAACATCATGTTGAAGGTGAACTCGGTCGACAGTTCCGTCAAAGAAGCCCAGAATCTGGAGGTTTAAACCATTCGAAGAGATCGCAGTAATCAGAGACTGAACTAAGACCCCTGGAAGAACCGAAGAGGCGTTTGTCACTTCTGAGAGCTAAGTGAAAAGATGTCGTTAACCATAGTTCTTGTCTTTCAAGAATCATAATAAAGGTACATACACACGAGGAAGAAAAAGTAGATTGGTTGGCGACGACGTGACAAATACGACCGTTGTTAGACATTTTGGTCACTGTAACATCAAGCAGTTGCCCTGAGTAGAGCTTGTAGTCACTCGATGATCCCTGTCGAGCATCTTTGAAAGATAGAAAGCCGGAAACATCTGGTATGCCCAGATCAAGAATATATCCATGGTCTTCAATACTCTTTATCGCAGTAGATAGCGTCTAAGTTTATAAAAGACATCAGTGTATACCTTGCAAATGGAGTCATATACACACAAAGCCTGTCTTGAGGTCCGCTTTCTGAATACCAGAATTAACACGCTCTGGAAGAAGACTTAACTCCACTCTACGGCTAGACTTTACAATCTCATCCCGAGATTTTCCAATCAGAGAGACATTGGTCGAGCCATGCGCATAGACAGCTGTAACCACGCCCCGAACATACTGGCCTTCATAGAATAGATCTGATAAATTGGGAATACGAGGTTTGGATATCCGTTCATTGTCTTCCTCTTCAGATAATTCTTCTGTTGACTCCTCTGCCTCCTCTGCCTCTAGAAGCGCTGTGAGCTGAGTGGAAATATTCGTGAGAGGGATATGTGCAAAAAGCTGATTCGGCAATGACACAATGAGGGCAAGAGGCTGGACGGAGACGATCTGACCGAGGATTTTCATGCCAACATTCATTCGCTGCGAGATGCCACTTGAGAAGATGATTTCACGAAAAGACACATCTAGCACACCTTGTAATTCAGATGTTCGATACGAATTTTGTCGTTTTTATCCTCAACAGGCTTCTTAACGTCAGATTTCCTCTTCCTCTTCTTTGTGGCTTTGTGCTGAGTTTCAGCGTCCTAGAAGAATATTGGTTCAACAATCCGAATTGACGCATAGAGACACACCGCAAACAACTCCTCATTAGCCTCTTTCGCAGCCTCTGCTCGTATCGCCTTGACTTCTACAGGTGTAAATGAAGTCCCACCACCACGGGGGAAATCCACTTCTTCTGCAACTAGGTTGGAGGTAGTCAATGAATCATTAGATGGCTGTTTATCGGCAATCCTGGATTTCTTGGATTTATATGGTGCTGAAGACTCCTCTAGGGTACGCTTCTGTGCAACCATCCTATCTTTGAAACAAGGAGGAGGATGTTTTAGGAACTTTGTGCTGGGACGCGTGCCAGAGATTTTTCTGAATTGATCGCGCACATTTCGAATTAGGTAAAATCCCCGGGGCTTACATCATCAAAATTCCCTTCACCTTCATTCGACACTTAGAAAGTTCAACACGATGGGTATGTTCCTTCTTACTTCATCATTTGATTGTATCTGACCATTCCATACAGATTATCAGGTTTGGTCTACCTTGTAAGTGTCCGGCCTCACCACTTATGTCTTGCAGAATCGAGTTGGGTCGAAATTTGGTGGAGGCGGCGTTGCAGGAGCCTCGGAGACCAACGTTGACAGACGCGAGCGCCTCCGAAAGCTCGCTCTCGAGACAATAGACCTTGCGAAAGTGAGCTATGACTATATTGTCATGGAAATTATTAAATGTGTTTTCATAGGATCCTTATATCCTTCGCAACCATCTTGGGTCTCTTGAATGTCGCCTGTGCCTAACACTTCACACAAACGAAGGTTCCTACCTTGCTCACACTCAGGGCAAAAAACATCAAACCAATCTTGCTCGGAGAGCCGCCCGTGACGCGAAGGACTCGCAATTAATGATTGCACCCGTACAAAGCAATGTCCAGCGTAAAGTCTTTCTCAAGATTGGCCGCCCCGGATATAGGGTCACCAAAGTTCGCGACACCGACACAGGAAAGGAAGGAATGATGGTTCAAGTTCATTTGCCACAAATTAAGGCAGACGTTCTTCCTCGTCGTCGTTTCATGAGTGCATGGGAGCAGAAACGAGAGCCACCAAATAAAGCTTACCAGTATCTGATTGTACGTTCATTCTCTGAGTACTTGGGTTTCCTTTCTCATGTGACATATGATTACTCCTTACTAGGTTGCAGCCGAACCCTACGAGACAATAGCATTTCGTGTTCCTGCCCGCGAAATCGAAGACGAGTCAGACGATGCAGGCTATTGGAACTGGTCACATTGGGATCCCGATACCAAACAATATAGCTTCCAATTTATGTTTCGCCTTAACTATTAGTTAGTCTGTATGTTCCACTGCCCACGCTTATCATGGTGTTGTACTTTCTATGCCATATTTGCTCAGCGCTCACGATCTGATACCACCCGTGTCAGATTCATTGTATTGGCCTATTCGAGTCACAATCTTCAGATTTTATATGTTCATGGATGCATATATTGACTACACTTAGAAATCACACTCTACGAAGCCATCATCAGTGGATGCTCCGATGTGAGTGAGACAGGCTATCCTACAGGTCAACGACATTGGCGTCAGTGTGTAAACGATCGATGCTCACCACAAATGTCTTTGTTGTTGTCGTAGATGACACGATCGGCCCCCGGGCTACCACCCGTATACACAGAGCCCCTCTCTAGAGGATATTCGAAGAATGTGCCCGAGCAGCGAGGGAAGTCGAAACCCTGACACCACCTCTTTAGTAAAGTGTTGGGATGACTTTATCACCTCACCTCAAAATCATGATACACATGCGGATACCCGCTGTATATTGTAAATCTGTTAGTAGGCGCACATTGTTTTCAAAAAACTAGCAACTTGCTTCGCTCCACCATCTTCCGCTTCCGCTACGGCTCTGCTTATGTCACTTGCAGTGTAGGAAACACCTGTGAGTATAGTTCAACTTGAAGCTACAATATGAAATTACAGCACCGACCGGCACAGGTACAGCCCCTAGCTTGGCGTTTAATCACTGAGGCTTGCACGATGAAGGGAAGGCAAGACAAAACTAGAAACTTCAAGTGCATGTCTGATGTCTGATGTCTGTCAAGGGTAACAATTGCTGGTTAAGAGACCAGGTTGATGCCTCTTTTTATATGGCTGCGAGCTGAATTCGTTTTCTGCATTGTCCCAGATCCACTAGTATGCGCACGTTTGTCTTATCCACCTCTTGTCTTCTCGACGATGCGGACCATAAGTATAGTTTAGCTTCGCTGCATGGGCGGTCATTCACACACAGGTTTTGGCGAGTCGCAATTGATACGTCATTTGAATTAGCGGGCGCCTTGACATATTTTCCCGCCAGTTATCTGGATAAAAGCGAGGAATGTCATGCCCTTCCAGTAGGTACGCAGAATTTCAAGTTTGTACAGGGGAAAGTGGTTAAGCTGGCGCGATATTGGAGGTCCATATTGTCACGCACATGCGAACCTTGTCCACGTTCGTATACTCCCAGCTGTTTGGTTGAAAATATCTGCTGAAACTTTCGACGAGAAGTTGTCACGCCACGCACGTAGGAGATGAACTTCGAAATGGTCACTCGTGATCAAAGCTTCGCTGCTTCGAGAGATGGGCGAATCCTACTCAAAAAACAATGCGAGCGATACGCTTTGGTGATTGTGTATTTTTCCAACAGCAGAGTGATACGAGTCAAAGGTGGAGTGGGACACCTAGATGTCGGAGAAATCATTTTGATTTGGCAGGATCAAAAGTAGATGTATGTTTTCATGATTGACCGTCCCATTAACTGGCAAATTACTGGTGTCGCCCCACAACGGCGGGTTCTCGTATGTACCACATGTTTACAGCTCGCCTATCAAGTTGGGATGCTCCGCACGCCCGATCCATCAAGCGTTGCGAGAGCCGGCGCCGCTAGCTTCACTCCCCAGCCCAAGTTACTACAGCAATGATCCTCAGACAGACACACATACGAAGTAATTTTCATACGAAGAGCGCCAAGTTCCCTGGCTGGCCACGTAGCTCGTTAGGTACCAGAGACCACGCAATTCGATCACTGAGCTACTATTCCCCTTTCCTTGGTTACGATCAGGAGTACAATTGATTATTACTATGGAAGTGCTCTTTGCAATAGGATTGCCCTGTATGGCTGCTCGTATATTTCAGGTGAGTGTTGTAAAGGTTCAAGACGAACACAGTAGTACTACTTACCTACCTAGTACCTACGCCATAAGCAGTAAACAAAATGAACAAATACTCGAGCTCTCTCAAATGCCCTTAAGCTTGTCGGAAGTTACGACTCCTTTATTGTTTCAATAAAACTGGTAATCAGTCTCTCCGGACAGGTGAGTATCCGTCCACCGGTCCAGTATACAATTATATGATACTATATTCCTGCAAGTACTTCGTCCACACAGTCGCCAGAAATTAAGGTATCGTGGGTCTAATACATCATTGGCTGGATTTAGCACGTTGGTGTCCACTTGCCAAGTGGAAGAAAGCAGACCACACCACATGCGTGTTTCTCCGAATGGCATGAGTTTCCGGAAGACGAGTCAAATGTCTATTCCCACTTCATAAGTACTCACATATGACTGTACAATTTCAATGACAGGTCTGCCAGCTAAGGCAACCTAGGGAATCATCACGGTCATTGGCCCCGCTCGTGTGATCAGAGGCCGGGTCTCCTTAGCCGTCATGTATATGCATTGAGAAAACAAAGTGTCAAACGCGGAGAAATCCCACGCGCTGTCATACGTTTTTTTGCCTGGACCGTCACATTTAAGGTATACTCTTCCTTCTGAATTCAACTTCTTGAATTTATTATCAAAGTGGTACATTAAAGTCTACTATTAATAAAAAGGCTCTATCGCGCACGATTACTGTAAGTACAACGAGATATGAAGACCTCGATAAAATTGGCAGGAGGGGAAGAAGCAAGTACAGAGCGTATGTGTGACAGCAAAAAAATCGACAAAAGGTTGTATGGTAGGGTATATGGCAATCGGATCTGTCCGTTTATGATGCAAGGTAGAGACGTGATTATGATAATACAAGATAGAGGAAAGAGGAAAGGAAAGGCTTGTCAATCAGTGAGCGATACATAACAAACCCGTTCGTACAAGTCGTTTGATGACCATCTGATCAATGAAGTCAGTATTCGAGTCGCCGCTTGCTCAAGACCTTTTTCTGCGATTTCTCCGGCTTGCGGATAGACAAAGGTTGGAGCGAGGGTACATCATTATACATTGGTGTCGGCTCGAAGGATAAAGGCTGAGAGGGTAAGACACTTGGTAAGGTTGGTTGGGGAACCGCCTGGGCACTACTACGCTTCCGAAGCTTACGGCTTTGAGACATTTGGATGTCCTCGGCACGCAATTGGCTTTCAATATAAGGATTTAATGCCACCGGCATGTCCGGAGGCGAGGGGGGACCCAGTTGAGGCTGCCATATATGATGACTCAAATGGCGAGGGGGTGGTTGGGGTTGGGGTTGGTGTCGTGGAGCGACAGGTTGAGATGTCTGCAGGGGTGTAGGCATGACTAGACGTTTAGGAAGATGGTGAGGTGGGAGAGCATCCATCGGATATCCCGAAATAGTGGACCTTGGACTACTGTGAATGGACCGGCCCGAACGATTATCTAGTCCAAGTGGGACATCGTTGAGCTGGGTCTGACGTTGGACAGGTTGAAGGACCTCAAACGAGGGTGGTGCAGGAGCAGACACAGGAAGCCCATTATTATCGACGAAAAGCGGTACTTGGTGGACGTTGTCAACCATCGGCGGTATATTGTAATGGTGGTAATGTCCAGCCTGTACAGGCATAGTACCACCTCCAGGAGGAGCTACATAATCATGCTTTCCGTTTGGTGGCCGTGAAGAGCGACGTTTTTCATCAGATCTTGGAACCTGCTTCTGCAAAGCTTGCATACGGGGAGGCAGCCGGTTATTGCTTTGGTGATGATGACGAGATCCGGGAGTGGAAGCACGAAACTCTGGCAGATTATTGATGGGAGTCCCCGGATAGTGTTTCTGTTCTTTGACAAGCTGACTTAATTGTTTGCGGCCGTCTAGATCATAGTTCGGTTCCTTCTCTTCCTCAAAACTAGAAGTAGGGGGAACAAAGAACCCGAGATTATTTGGACCACCCGCTCGCATATAATGGTCTGTCGGTAAGGCCGAATACTCGGGAGGAGAGTTTTGAGGACGGGATGAGAGGAGGCTACCGTCAAGACGCGCCTGCTGGGTATCATGATTACTAGAAATATTTTGGGATGAAGAGAAATGCGGCTGAGTTTGAAGCTGGCCATGTGTCCGAGGTTGAGGTTGAGGTTGATAGCGCGAGTGATGTTGCTGTGGAGGCCACCCTGGAGCACTGGAAGGGGTTATTGTTGATGCCATGCTTGGGTCAAGCTGCTGATAGAAGTTGTGAGGCAGGATTTGACCAGGTGAAAGATTCAAAGACACGCCGGCTGGCACTACTGGGACACTTGTAACGTCCGATAGATTGCGTCTGTGAGATAGCTGCAAGTAATATCAGAAAACCATGCCGCCAGAACTGAGAGGAAAGCGTCACTTGAATTCGCTCCTGCATTCTGTCCCGATCGTTTGGCCTGGATATGATTAACTGTAAAATGATATTAGAATACGACAGACGCGACGATGACTTTCTTATACCTGATACTGGCTACCAATGTTGTGGGGGACATTGGTCTCAGTTGCTTGCTGACTTGTTGTTGATTTGTGAGCGGCTTCGTATGGCCCACGATGATGCAGGGGTAGACCAATAGGGTTGCTTTCATCTAGCTCATCTATACGATCGAGCTCGCTTCCACGCATAGCCAACCCGCCAGCGATGCGACGAGAGGCTAGCGGTGGTGGTTTGAAATCAGCAGTCGCGGTGGCAGACCGGCGTGACAGATGAGGCCTGTTGATGGACACGTTCATATCTGGCACTGTGACATTGCGAGCAGGAACTGAGCGAGGAGTCATATTACGAGAAGGGAATGGATCTGGAGAAAGATTGCGGGTAAGGTCGACCGACGCCAAGACAGTTTCAGGTGGTGTCCTCCGCCAGAACATGGCCAGTGTCTTTTTCTTCTTTTGGACCTCTGGTGGCCATCGGAGCTGGGAAGGTTTTTCAGAATGAGAGTCTGTGGACGTTGGAGGGGTTGTGGAGGTGTGGTTGGAGGACGAGCTGGATTCGTGGGTAGTAGAGCTGTGGTCGTCAGAAAACATGGGTGGGAGTGGGGAGACGAAGAAGGGATGGGCGTGGGGGTCTGATGAAAAGGCAGGATCATCGTAGGCCAGGTCGGCGTGCATCGGCTGAGAAAGTTCTCTGCATGGGTCATCAGACCAACGTGCCGTCCTTCTTCGTCTCTACCGTAGGCGCCCAACACAACCCCAATCTCCCAGTGGCCATTACAGCCCGCTGCCGCAGCAGCCCGTGGTATCCGATAGTCCCTCTGCCAAAATACGGTCACTTTACGTCGCAGAAGCGGACAGGCAAGACCGTGCCCTGGCAAGCTCCTGGAAGGGCGACATGGACGCGTTATTAATCTTTGTACGTGTCTTCGGGTCTTCTCCACGAGTCGTCTGATCCTCGCAGGCCGGCCTTTTCTCCGCCAGTATCACAGCCTTTCTCATCGAAAGCTACAAGTCTCTGTCTCTGGACCCGGATCTTGTGTTGCTCAGTTAAATCTCTCTCCAGTTGGCGGCCATTGCGAATGGAACACAGCCAACTGTTCAACTTGATCCTGAACCCTTTGAGCCATCATTTGTCCTGGTTCCTCAGCCTAGCATCTAGTCTGGCCAGTGCTCTAGCAGCGACTTTTGTTGAACAATGGACTCGTAACTATCTCACAGCCAGCGCCACAGATCCGAGCCAGAGCAGAGTCCGTGCATACTTGCACCAAGGTCTTCAAAAATTCGGTTTGAGTACCGTGGTGGAATCAATTCCTATCCTACTACATATCTCTTTATTCCTGTTCCTCGCAGGCCTAGTTGAATTCCTCTTCCCCATTAACTCAGTCATCTGCAAACTTATTGTGGCTATCCTAGCCATCTGTACTGCACTGTACACTACTGTGACCTTCCTTCCTATATTCTTCCGTCATTGTCCCTACCGAACACCGTTTACATACCTATGCTGGCGGGCATGGCGGGTCGTTCAATATTATACCTATCATTGCCTCGAGGATCCAACCCTACTTACCATGTCTGCTGTTCGGGGAATTATCTCCCGTTGCGAAAACACCGGCGCGCGATGTACGCGACAAAGAAGCTCTTTGTCGTACAGCGGAGTCTCTTTCCGATGATGGCGAACTCGCAGCTTTCATTGGAGGAATCCCAGGTTTCCTTATCGGCGAGTCTTCTAGTGCAGAGATATAATGAAATACATTCTGCGCGATAAGAATCTAAATTTAGGACCACGCGTAGGAGAGCAACTCCACCTTGCACCTTAACGCGATCCGTCTCAGGCGGTCAGGGGGGGCTATCTTCTCATGCCTTGATGCTATCTGGCATATTCTTGCCTATTGCTGCCACACAGAATCACCTGCAAATGATGTCGAGGAGTGGTTCAACGAGGAGACCCTTCCTGTGTTAGAAACCTTTGCCTACGAAGGTCCCATCATTAATCATTATTTCTTGTCGACAACATACCTCTAGCATTCTCGACATCTACCTAGATTCGGCCAAGTCGATGGAGCGTTGAACTACCTTGGACAATCCCCGAACCACGGCTCAAACAACTGCGCGTGCAGAAATATCTTTTAACCGATTCTCCTGACGTTACGTCAGGATGTATCGTGGCCCTCAAGAACTGGCTCTTCCTGCTACACCGAGACTTCACAGCAATCAAGGGGGATATGAGCGATCAACCGCACCATCCTCCCACTGACGAACTCATGCAATCGCTTTGGGCAGCCTGGTCAACGAGGGGCGGCCCAAATGACCATCTACAATGATTTCTTGGAAAAGCTACTCTCCCGACTTTCCTCCATATGAAGCACTGACAACCTTTTATCGGTTTGATTACGATCGCGATCCCTCTCTATCCGTCTCGTTATATAATTCGACCCGTCTAGTGGGTTTTCTGAGACATCCCACAGCTCGCTTTCGATCAGCTGCTCGATGCCGTCGCTAGACTGGACGATGAAGGGCTCATCATCGAGACTCGGGATATCGTCGTCGATTATCCGAAGTTTAACCCTGACAGGCTTTGAAAGCTTCAACGTTTTTGGCAGCACAAAAACCTCTACAAAGGTCATCAGTGGTAGATGTACATAAGTTCTATGGAAATTCCAATTAAAATAGACTTGCGATGACCAAATACTTTGCCCTAGCCGAGTAGTTACAGATTTCTGATGGGATGCGGCGTATGAATGCGGAACCCGCAGGTGTAAGTATATGTATGCCCAGGAGTTGTACGGGGTATGCTGTATGATATACGAAAACGTGGATATAACTAAATACAATGCAAACTCAGAAAGCGTCAATATATAGAAAAACTCAAGCTATAGTATGCTCTACAACCTCTATCAGACTACACGACGAGCATATGCTGCTCTCTTAACATTACCCGTTGCGGCTACGTTAGCTCCGGCACCTGCCCGCGGCGGTCGTCCGACTCCAGAAGTTGTAGGAAGCCTCGAGACCGGCCGCGGAAGAGCGGATACCGCAGCACTAGTGCCCACACCATACTTTGCAGGAGCCTTTAGACCGGAAACTTTCGTGAGCGCTGGTGCTGCGGCGGGCAACACTGGAACAGAGGGTGCCACAATTATCCTTCTCGGCCCACTGGTGTTTCCTTGTGACATGCTTTTTGGGTCAACAAAACCCCGCCGTTGATTTGTGGCGAGTGGTTGGCTATCAACGATGCGCCGGGGTCCGTTACCCGTTCCATTACCCGTTCTAGTGGAAGGTAGCGTCGCAGTAGATTCAGATGCTGCTGATCCAACGTAAGTGGCATGACCCAAGTCTCTAGAGGACACATGTTGCATGATAGGGGGAGGAGTAGGTGCGGCTGAGGCAATGATAGGTGGAATGGTAATTGGAGAAGCTGATCCTTCACTAGTAGTTATGAAAGTACTGCTTGTGGAAGCTGACTTTTCGTGGCCGGGTCGTGCAGACCTTTTGACAATCCTTAGTGCAGGAACGGGGGGCGGGAGGGTCTGCTTGCGAATCTTGGGTGCAGGTGTACAAAGGACAGAATAACCTTGGTCATCTAGAGGCGGACAAAAGACAGGAGGGAGAATGGAGGGCTCGCCAATAATTTGTTTCGATATATCTGCTGAGAAGCCAGCTAGTAGGCGATTGCCTTGAAAGGAACAACTACATTGAACTTACAACGTTCACTGTTTCCTTCCTCTGTCGGTCGAGAAGGGACTGATAAGCTGGTTGTTGAACACGATAATGAAGACCTTAGTGCCTGCTGCTCCATGTGCTCTAGCTGTAGAGAGGAACTCGAAGAAGACATAACCATGTTGGGCATATCGTCTGAAGAGTCGTGGTCAAAGGTATGCCAAACGGCCAACCAGACATGAAATACCTGGTTCTGGCACTTGCATATCGCAGATGTTGCCAACTAGATGTTGCCCTAAATGAGTATTGAACAAACAAGAGCAATACTTTAGAATATACCTTTTTCCTCGCCTTCTTTCAACTTTATATTATCAATGGTTGTTTGAAGCTTTGCTTCTTCAGCCCCCATGTCAAAACTATCATCTTGATCCAACCCATCGAGAAAATCCATACTGCTTGTCGAAGCAAACAGGGATATCTTGTCATTTAGAAGGTCGAAACTAGCCTCTTCCGATTGGAGCTGCAGGTGAAATGATGTATAAAGGTCGATTGAGTGACGTTTTGTGTCATGGGGTGACGTTTTTGGAGGGGTGAGCCGCAAAGTTGTTCGAGGGCGTTCTATAGATATCGAGGTCTCCGATGATTCGGACAACGATAAAGAAGTGGAGGGCTGGAATGCAACTTCCTGGGATAGAGGAGTATCAAGGCTCAAGGCGGATACAAAATTGGAAAGTTCGTCAATCGGAGTTATGGTGATTTGGGGAGCCTCATTATTGCATGAAATAACATTCACTGGCTGACTTTCGTTTCCAAGCTCATATTCGGGAGGGCAAGCAGGACTTGCAAAGGACACTCCAGAGGCAGTAACTGCGTCAATCACGGATGCAAAACCAGAGACTTCTGGAGACGCGGGCATAACAGCATCTGAAGAGGGGAGTGTCGAAAAGGATTGTCGTCCGTACATCTTGGTCCGAGCAAGGGGCGTTATGTCGCGGGGAACGGATAGTTCTGCCAATGGTGTGCGAGGACCTACATTGGAAGGGGTGGCCTTCGGAACAGTCAGATCACGGGCCGGGGTTACGGGTGGGAGACGGAGGGTCAACATGTCGTTGTCGTCATCACACATGCTGTCGTCGAGCTCTTCCTCGTCGGTGAGCATGGGATGAACTGTTGGGTCATCAATAGTAATGTCCCCTACGTCCACGAGTCGACGTTTGAGCCTCACAGGGCTAGGAGCCTTTGAAGGTCGGCCGAAAAAGGTAAAGTCGGAGTCGAGGCAGTTTTCTTTGTCAGAGTCGGCGGATTGGGCATCGCTGGATGTGTCTTGGGACGCAAGTGGATCGAAGAGATCAAGGAGGCTGCTACGCGGGCGCATGGGTTTCAAACAAGCCGACTGTGACGACGACGAGCGGGTTTCAACCAGTATTTGGCAATGTTGACGCGATGTCCGGAACGTGACCGTGATCTCGCTGTCTCTCAACCACCATGGATCTGTCGACCGTGAAAGCGCAAGTCAAGGCTTGGGAGCGCTCCTTCAAAGCCGCAAATGGACGGAATCCAACCATACAGGACATCAAGAACCTCCCAGAAATCGGTCAGCATCACGCTCGTCTGCCTCGCACTTTTGCCAACTATCCTTTCCAGCTGCCAAATACAAGCTCTATAAGAAGCTATCCAAGACGGCGGCAGCAAGCTCCGTCAAGTCTGCCTCTAGCTCGGATCCACCTATAACGCCACCCAGATCGCATGCTCGCTCTCATCAAGTCGGAGTACCTCGCCTCATTGAGACAACCGCACCTCTTTCCAGCTTCAATCCATTCTCACCTCAGAAGAACAAGGGAAAAGAGAAAGAAACCCAGAACAAGCTGAGCTCGCGTCCGAATCACATAAATAGTCCCTTCAAATCGAAGCAGCCACCCCAGGATCCTTTTTCTCTTCTCGGGTTGAATAAATCTTCAACCTCATCGCGCACCCCTCCTCTATCTCCCACGGTAGCATCGAGTGCCCTTTTTCGCGCTCGAAAACGTCTGCGAGGCGACCCAGTCTCTCCATCCCCCAACAAAGACAAGCGACGGCGTGTTGGTTCTCAGTCGACACTTCCTTTTGCCAAGCTTGCGCCTGATCTTTCAGAGAGTAGCGATGATGAAGAAATGCCAGAAGGCAACTCGATCTTTATTTCCGACTCCCCAATGAAGCCCCCCCCGTCAGGGGCCAAGTCATTCAGACTTTTATTCGATGAAGAGAACGGGTCAAGCAGTGGCTTCGTAAACGGAAAATCTACTGTAAGACGGAACAAATCTCAGTCTACCTCTCGCGGGCTATTTGGGGTGAGCTCTGTGAATGATGAAGATACACTCTGGGATGCTGGGAGCAAGCATAAACCAACACTCTTTAAACCACCATCAGCATCAGGTTCCAATGAATTTATTCGTATTTTCGACGCCAAGGTCCTGCAGGCGAAGAAGTCAATCAAGCGACCTCTGTCCGGGTCAGATACCGAAGATGTGAATGTACCTCAGCAGTCATCTTTGCCTTTAGCTCTCATCCCTCCCTCACCACCTTCAGTCGAACCCTCCATAAACCGTCAAAAACAGTTCAATAACGCGAATGGAAAGGGAAATGTGGAATATACCAAGCGAAAGAAAGCAAAAACCGCTGACGAAAAGGTGGACGATCAAGGGGAAGAGAGCACTGACGAGTCTGACATCTTAACCATGAAGGTGAAGATAATCAAACGGACACAAACGTCCCTTCATTCTCAGCCACTCATAAGTGCAAGCGAAGATTTAGAACCGGATCCGCTACTTGGATATCCACTTCGTGATGCGCGTCCTGGCCACGAGGCACAGTCTTCTTTAGACAAACAAGAGGGCAGATTGGAAATCGACCTTCCTGACAAGCTACGTCGTGTGCTGGCAATAGATACAACCAAACTTAAAGCACGTTATTCCCACGAGGATCGTATGGTGAAGAGTTTGGTTCTTGGTGAACGATTCGGCCATTATGACCCTGTAAAAGGAGGCGAAATTTGGGGGGTTGGTGAAGGTGATACTGGTATTGATGAGGAAGAAACTTGGAAGGACACTGAGGGGGAGGATGATTGGGAGGGTGAACCCATCCCATGGGAAGTAGGGGAATTGTAAATGCATTGTACGTTTCATGTTCTTCACGTAGTTTTACGTCCTGATCTCAAGAAACACGTTTCAGTAAGATACCCACCGATACTGTCGTCCTGTGGCAAGACCTGTCGTTGCATATCAACACATGGTTTGCTAACACACATACGAAATAATCAACCCGAGCGTGGCGCCCTTGCCCCTTTGTACCTTGCTTTTCGTACAGGCGCAATAGACTTTCATTTTCTCAAACACTGATGACAGATATGAGCATCGCCATTTGCGGTCAAACTTATAACTTGCATGAATGCCTCGTTACATGTGCGTGGTCTATCTCTGGTGCCCCCTCATGACAGTGCGATCGACACCTCGAAGCGAGGAGACGCCTTTTGTGCGTGGTGCGGTGACTTGCGTAACCTGTGCGTTCTGTACGCAGTTTCTGCGTTATAAATATATTGCCCTATTCCACATATATCCGTGACCTTGCGTTTATTGCTGAACACAGCACTATTATCTGCGACCGACTTGATTTTCCCCATCTTCGATCCTCGCAACCGTCTTTACAGCATCGGTAGCCTTACACAAGCCAAGCATCGCATACTTCCCTTACGCCGTGTCTGAACAAAGAATGCAGCCCATAATCCTCCGCGATTTGGATGCGACAAACAAATTATTCGAGGCTATCCTCGATGCCCCGAACGGCAGGCGCATGCTGTCAAGAGTAGCGCGCACCTGTCGAGCTCTGTGTGAGCCTGCACTAAATATCCTCTGGAGAGATCTGGATTCCCTCGTTCCTATCCTATGGCAATTTCCTGGGCATTTGCTCAAAAAGAATCGTAAGCCGGGAATGGGCTTCGTACGTCGCGCGTTATCCAAATAGTAGGTTGACATTGATTATGGCCTTTCAGGTTAAAACCCCCACAGAGGATGACTGGAAACCTGTTCTCAGGTACAGCGAGCGGGTCTGCCAGATAACCTACAATGAACAAGCGAACAATGTGGCATCTTCTGTCTTCGCAGTCCTCGAAGAAACCCGTCCTCGATCTGTAAATATCTTTCCGCACCTCATAGAGCTGAATTGGAAGGTGGAAACTTCCGCAGGTCTTGAACGGTCCTTCATGTTTCTCGGCCCTCAGCTTCGCGCCGTCAATTTGGAGGTTGGCACGAGGTTTCCTCAGCTTGACACATTCCTTGCTGACCTGACCAGCCGCACTCAACTCACGTCATTCTCATTCGTCTCGCCGACCAACCTTCCTGACTCATTTATCGAACTTTTTAGCCACCAGCACTCATTGGAAAAGCTCGTCTTGATGGCTCCTGGAGCATTGGCACCTGGAGTAGGCCGATGGATCGCATCCTTACCCGAGTTGAAGATGTTGAGGCTCGACCTGACGGGAAGGTCCATGATTGCTGTCGAAGGCTTTTTCGATGAAATAAGTCCCAGATCCGGGGATTCAACTCCAGACTCAATGGTTTCCACCGATAGCGGTGTCTTTTCAGACGAAGAAGTCGATCTTATATCGATTCGAAAGTCACTCCTTCGCTTAACGGGTGACTTAAGGTCGAAGGGTTCCTTTGCTCAAATGCGCAAGCTCCATCTCACCGGAGATGTTTCGAATATAGCCGTATTCATAAAACAAATTATGACTCCCTTGACACAGCTCGAACTCGTTATCGAAGATCCTCCTGATAAAGCGGACTGGCACGATCTTTCTGCTTTGATTTGCGAGAAGTTTGGGGACTCGTTGCAATCTTTGCGGGTCACCGCTACGGGCTCATCTCGCTTCATGGACCTCGTCCGTTCTACTTCCAGGGCCGAACCGGCCTCTGGACGACTCTCCTTAGAGCAATTTACTTATCTGCCTTGCTTGAAACGCCTGGAGTTTGACCTCCCAGAGTCCATCATTTTCACAGACTCAGATGTGCAATGTCTCGCCAAGGCGTGCCCGAATCTTGAGATACTAAGGCTGTGCCCCCTAGCACGATTTCCTCCGGTGACGGGCCCCCCTAAAATCAACCTAGACACCATCGCCCGCCTCATCAGTAGCTGCAAAAATTTGCACACTCTCGCGGCAGTGATCAATGCAAAAGGAGGCAGCAAAGACATCCTCTCTTCGATACATGTCTCATCTCAATCTCTTCTGCGACTCTATGTAGGACATTCTTGGATAGATGATTACCTGCAGGTCGCCATATTTCTAAGTCACATCGCGCCTAGCCTGGAAACACTCAGATGGATTCAGGAAAAGAACCGTCCTGGTTTGGTTGAGGCGAATGCACGGAGTTGGCAAAGTGCTTATGACCTTCTCCCACATCTTCAAGGAATACGCCTTCTGGAACGCCAGTTCGCTCTCAAAACTGGGCATGCAGTACACAAAGTCACCGTTGACAGAAATGTCGACGCTTGCATCAAAGTAGTTGATCGTGGCGTAAACGCTTCCCCAAAGACACAGAACAATGCTGTTCAAGCCTCTCCCGATTTCGCCAGCCAAATAGTTCAGACCAGCCTAAATTACGCATCCATCTTGGTTGATGCTACACCGTCGACTGTTGATGCCAATATCGAAGCTGTCGCGGAGCTTGTGAGCAAAGAAGTCGACGCTGTCCCAGCCACGGCTGGGCCGTCAACGGTCAGGGACGAAAAATGTCCTATCAGTGTTTCTAGATCCGTTCAAGCACTTCTTACTCCTTCCACGTTCTTGAGGACACCTCACTGCCACCCCGTATCACTTGTCTACTTCCCATCCATTATTGGTTTTTTGTCTCTTGTATACAGGCTCGTGATCTTCTATCCTTTGTCGCTCCCTTCCCGTATTTTCCAAACTGCTGCCGCCGTTATCAAGTGGCGTCATGTAGACATCATGAAAACCCAGGAACAAGTCTCTGCAGTCACTCTTACTTCCCAACCTACTGCGGTAGAATCAGACATCGCTTTGGATACCTTGGTCGCCGAAGTCCGTCATGATTAATATGTCATTACGAGTCCATACTTACTTTCATGTATTATTCTGTCGCTATTATAGGACACACATGTTTGTGCACACATAGAAAATGACCGAAGACACATCCCACGAACGGATGAGGTGAATGTCGCCACATGGATTCGCCCGAAATGGAAGGAACAAATAAGAATCAACAACACGGGGACGCGTCACTCAGATTGGATCGCAAGGACGCTCCATTCGCCGTCCTACCGTTTCATCATGTCTGACAACAAGAAACAAGAGAAGGACTACACATCCGAAGTCGATGCTCTTCTGCCAGAGGCAGAGGCGACAGTGAAGGTTCGCAGTTCCCCAGAGTGACGTCTTCGCGGTTCATTTACCAAATGTCGATAGTCGGGTAAACTTCAAGAAGGTCTCGATAAAATCTTTGTTCTGGAAAAGCAGACCAGAAATGTGAGTTGCAACCTTGCATCAAAGCTTCAAGTCTAAGCCATCTCTAGGCTGCGGACTTGGCATCGACGACGAGATTGGCGAAAGCTGCAGTTGAACATTGCTACAAAGCCCATGACTTCGCCCTTCTCAACTCCACCATCTCCGTCTTGAGCAAAAAGCATGGTCAACTGAAAGGTGCCATCCAAGCAATTGTAGAGCTAGCAATCGGTTGGTTGGACGAGATCAAGCAGACAAACGGAGTCCCGAAATGGCTTGAGGTAGTTGAGACACTCCGTAGCGTCACTGAGGGAAAAGTGCGCCTTTTCTACTTGTAACATTCATCGTCTCGTTTACCATCTCTTTTGTAGATCTTCCTCGAAACGCCTCGTGCCCGTGTTACAATGCTCCTCGCTTACTACCATGAAGGACTATCAACTGCTTCGACATCTACATCAGCAGTGCAAAAAGAATCACTCACTACTGCTTCTGAACTACTTTCTGACCTGCAGGTCGAGACATATTCATCTATGGATCGTCGGGAAAAGACCGAATTTATTCTGGAGCAGATGCGCCTTCTCATTGCTGTAGCTCGGCAAAAAGATGCAGAACAAGGCAAGGTGGGTAAGGATGCTTTAGGAGGTGGTGAAGCGGAATGGGTTAAAGTAAGAGTGGGAGGAAGAAAGATTAACGAAGAGTTCTTGAAGGAAAAAGACAACGAGGTGATCTTTTATGGAAATTCTCGTTTGAGTTTTCGTCTGAAGAGAAGTTCAGGACCTCAAACTCAAATTCTACGACTTGATGATCCAACATGCCCTTCACCAAAGCAACTACCTGGATGTTGCCAAATTTTACCTCAAAGTTTGGGAGACACCTTCAATTAAGAATGATCCAGAAGACAAGGGCAGAGCAGTGAGTATTCATCTTGCATCTCTTTCCCTCACTTAATGTGTGATATTAGGCCCTTGAACATATCGTTTACTATGTTGTCCTTGCTCCTCACGATAACGAACAATCCGACATAATGCATCATTTATTTATAGATTCTGCTCTCAGCAAGCTGGACCTTCACTAGTGAGTCGACTCTATTTTATGGTATATCAACCGTGCGATATCAAGGATTCGTAGCAATCTTGTTAAATGCTTCACGACCAGTGAGCTCATGAGATGGCCAGGGATAGAAGCAATCTATGGCGAGTTTCTGCGGAAAACACCAGTTTTTAGCTCGGACAAGCGATGGGAGGACCTTCACACTCGCGTCATTGAACATGTAGGTCTCTTCTTCATATTATTGTCTTTGAATCCCCAGCTTATCATGATGTACACCGTAGAATATACGCGTTGTCGCCGAGTACTACACAAAGATCACTCTGACTCGATTAACGTCCCTTCTTGACCTCACAGTAAAGCAAACAGAGGAGACACTCGCACGATTGGTTGTATCCGGAACGATATGGGCACGAATTGATCGACCAGCGGGAGTCATTAGCTTCAGAAATAAACGAAGTGCAGAAGATGTCATGAATGACTGGAGTTCGGACATGCAAAGACTGCTAGGACTGGTAGAAAAGACATGGATGGGAATGAATGCAGCGCAAGCCGCACAATCGCGAGTAGTTAAAGCCTCGTAGATTTTGCGTACTATCCGTCCCTATCATATTATTGTTTCTCAAAAAACTAATCGGGATGATTATATGAAGAATTTATTTAATCATTTTTCGGGCGGGGGGTCAAGCCCATCACGTCCACTGACCGCTCTGATGTAGGAGCAACTTGGATTGGTTGCGTTATAAGAGGTGCGTATGATGGTCGGATGCCTTCTTTCCACAGTTTGACGTATTCCTGGCCCTTGGACCATTCTTTTACACCCTCGGTCCTGTCAATGATTGCCTTCCATCGTTTGCGGGCGGCAATTGCTCCTTCATCAAATTCTTCTCGTCTCTCAAACGTGGCTAGATTTCGTTTCTCCTTGTCAAAACTATGCTCAATCTCGCCTTTCGAGAATATAGCACCAAGATATTCTGCCTCCATGACAGCAAACGCTGTCGCTATATGATGTTCCGAACGAAGAGCGCGGAACTGGGCAATAGCTGTCGCATAGGCTTCAGAAAGTGGTTTCTTATGATATTCGTGTAGATTCCTGGTAAACAAGATGGCGCTAGTGTGCACATTTTGGTCAGCCTTTGTCTGAACGCAGTAGTAATGAACATACTCTTCGGGTGTGGGGTTTCTTCCTCGCTGACTGAGACGCGTCCAAGCTTCACCTTGTACGGGATTTGGATCGACAATGCTAGCACCTTCTACCAGAGTCGTCGGTCGGAATGCTTCGAAAGGGTGGTCGCGGAAGAATTGGCGACGAATTTTGTCCTCGAGATAGACGATGGGTAGAGGTTTTGGGTCATATGGTTGTGGTCGAGTGGTCTGGGTAGGTTTGACTTGTTGGTCGTACTGAGTGCGCGGGGGCGGAGCTCTTGGAGGAAGGGGAAGAGGGGGATAGTCAAGGACGGCCTGATACCAGACAGGCTGTTTCTTAATAAACCCGCAGCGCATTAGGCGGGAGGCCTGTTGGTGCACCTGCGATGCTATTCGCCGAACCATCCTTGTAGAGCGACCCTCCTCGAGAAATTTCCGACCGGCCAAAATGATCTTAGTGTGTCGATGTTTATACCACACAACAAGAGCATAACAGAACCATCCACAAAGTCTTCTTGCTTCGCTCTGTCATCCTCCGAAGCATCTTTCCATCACTGACAGGCTGGTTTCAGTTGCCGTGTTCTATTTTCTGGGAGCAGCTGAGCCATTTGATAACTCGGTTGTGCCTATAATCTTGGAGATTCCAATCGACATCAAAGTTTGTCAATAGCAGGGAAGAACAAGATCTATTATCAAGATCATTTTCGATGTATATAGAAGGAAATTCCCTGTAGACCACTTCGAACCTCCTCGAGGCTTATTTCCGGCACAATTGAGAGCGTCCTTTTAGCGCATCGTGAAAATGGACAGTCCGCACTCCTATGGCGTTAGCCAATCTCGACACTTTCACGTCACGTCCTCAGGTCTATGCTATCGAAAAATCCGCGGCGAGCGGTTAGCGACGGGGAGCACTTGACTACATATCTACCTCAGATTCATAATGTCAGGTCCAACAGGCGTATGAGATTTTAACCCTGAATTTGAAACGGAGCACATTCGCATGCGTGCTATAGGTCTAGCGAATTAGTCCAGAAAAGGCAGCGGACTGGTGTAAGATAAGAGTCAAAAGTTCATCTCTTACCTTTATTATCAGGATCGCAGGTTATCATTCACCACATCATAGGCATATCATTCATTCATCAGGATGTCGCCTATTCAGTTTCACGATTACGAGAAGACGTTCAGGGCCAGGACAGACTACACGGTTTGCGTTGAGCGTTGTTCATCCGTCACGGTGGATCCCTTCCGTCAAGATTAAGGTTTGAGTTGAACGTCTCATCACCGCCATCATCCCCTCCTCACTCCATTTCAACCATTTTTGGCCCGAGCTTTGTCGCTTCTCCGAGTCAAAAAGGAGGTTGCTTTGGCGGCCGATTTTCGCTGGACTCTCACTTAAGCATAGGAAACTGTATCTTGAAGCTTCCCGAGTCGATGTTCCTTCTTTTCCATTTGAATACCGTCATATGCGAACAAGGATACAACGTTGACCCTTCATAGTCTCAATCATATTACACGACTTACAATTGTCACCCTTATGTGCATATTGACTGCGGAAAACTTGCAATTTGAGTCTCCGACTCCTTCAGCGTCTATCCACACTCGGAAAATCCGAATACTTACCCTTGGAAGACATGTTATCCTTGATGTTTGCTTGAACGCGTCTCGATGATAACTTGAATGCCTTTCACAATTGTGAACCTTACGACAGTCGCAGGCCTCGGGAAATTCACCCTATCTGGAAATTTCTCAAGGACTGGCTTCGAATTTGCAATAACGGACAACTTATATGTATCCCTCAGAAGAAATTCTCAATTTGTTTCATTGAATTGATTTTCAGTGTGCAACAATAACGCTGCCTTTAGTTTTTTCGAAAGCCGTTAATTAGCTTAGTGCAGATTAAAGGGGAAAAACATGAAACTGTTCTGATGGGTGTCGGATTTCGGAAGCTTTGCCGAATACGTCATACAAGGTGTTGGCCCCAGGTATTGCACGCATAAACAACTTGGGATTCATTCCCAATCAGCTTCTTTGATATGCAGAATGTTATCTCCTCAAGTGTGGCGCTATCTTGAGTTTCCATTGAACGTGAAACGTGATAGGTCTGTGACCCTGGCCAAACTTTCGGATGGTCGCCAGCTGAGTTTGAAACTTTGTCTCACAAATACATCCCTCCATTTGTTTTCACTGAGCCACTTTTGAGCGTAGTATATACCCAAACTATGTGTTCTATGTCCTAGTAGTTACATGCTTCTTTGGAAGAATATTGGATGTGGAATGGGGTGAGCTGGCAAATTTCAATCATTCTCGCGACTTTAATTTTTCTTACTTTTTCTCTTCCTCACAGAATTAAAATCTGAGTTGGGGGATCCATAGAGAATATGTATAGCATTGCAGGAAGTATTTACAAGGAGAGTTGGAGGCAGGATGCAAGATGTAGAAGCTATCTACTGTTGTTATTTCATATTGAGGTCACATTCCATATCTAGTCGATCGACTGTATAGTATCCGTGTATCGTTTGTTACATAGCAGTAGTGATAATTCACAACTTCGCGCGAGTCTCGATCCTGCTGTTACTCTTGAATTTTCTCGCCTCATCCCGGAGAACACGTCGAAGCTAAGAAATTTGAATTGATCAACAATGGCACAATGACAAGATCAGCACCCACTATCTTTCCTGATGGATTCTTGGGAATGGTGTCGATAAATTCGATACCTCCCTTCAAATGTTTATAGTGCACCTTAGCGTCCGCAACATACTGAATGACAATGGATTAGCTTGGAAACTCGGCGAAGGGTATCATCACCTTCGCAATCGCCGCCTTTGCCTCTGCTACGGCCTTTGGATTACCAGCTATGCGTCGCGCAGCGATGTCACTCAGAACCACATATGCACAAGGAAGCTCGCCACTATAGTCGTCTAAAATGCTAATCACACAGGTATCGACCACATCTGGGTGTGTAAGAAGGTGTCCTTCTAGTTCGGCAGGTGCTACCTGGAACCCACGGACCTTCATAATTTCCTAAGCACGGAAATTAGACATGGAAGATGTACCATTTTTGTTAGGTGCACCTTTAGACGGTCGACGACAAAAACATCACCGTTCCTGATAATGACCTCGTCGCCAGTACGTACCCAGCCGTCGACGAATGTCTCCTTCGTCCTATTAATTCACAGTCAGATGAAGGATAGAAATAAAAATTGGCTTCATACGCTGCGTCATTGTTCATGTATCGGAGAGCCATAGATGGTCCTGTCACAACCAATTCACCCTGTTCACCCTCCCGAGCCAAGGAACCACCTTCTTTGACGACTTTTGCTCTTATTCCAGGTATGAGTTGACCAGCGCTGCCCACTGTCCCGATCTTCTGTGTGATAGGTAACATCGTAATGGTCGTGCAAGTTTCTGTAAGACCTGAAGGTCATTAGCTGAAGAGAATGTGCTTCATCTGATGAGTCAAACCATATCCCTGTCCGATGGCAGCGTTGGGAAAAACTTGACAGAGCACTTGAATAAGGTCACCACTCATAGGTGCCGCACCAGACATGCAATACTTAACGTGACTAAAATCAAGGTCTTTAACTGACGGGTGCTAAGAGAAGCGAGTGTCGACTGAAGAACTTCCACGTATATGTCATATAAGTACCTTGCAGAGGAGAACAGCTTGAGGCGGTACGATGCTAATGCTCTGTTGTGAACACAAAACAAGAAAGAACAGGGTAGGCTTACAGCAAGTGTGTGATCCTGTAACGAATAATGCTTTCTAAGAACGAACTGAGGCTGAATTTAGGGACTACAACAATGGACATCTCGATGTTCTGTGTCAGGTCGATAAGAACACTTAGGTGCTGAGTAAAACTTACCCCAGCAAATAGGAGGAAGTGCAACTACCAGCATCAAAGGTCAGACATGACTTGAAACACTGATATCAATGAAACAGACAAACATTGACGACAAGACCATATATGTCTGTTACATTGCTTACAGCATTAGTCACATGCCCGAATAGAAACTTCTACTGATGACTTACGGAAGAAGGGAAGAACTAGGAAAGACTTGATAGATTAGCAGGCTACATGTAGAAGGTGCTCCGAACATACCGGCGACGGCGACATCCCCAGGCCCCATATACTCATTCTTGTAGTTGGGGTCACCGAGTTTATTGTGAGAAATCATCTGTACGACGTTTGCAATGACTGAGTAATGTGGTATTGCGACAGCCTGCAAGTAGAGCCCAGATTACAAGATGTCAAATAAGCTGCGGGTGAAGCGAACCTTGGGCTTGCCTATCCTCATATAATTAGCCCGGAAACCATATATACTAGTGAGTGAGAAGATTCACCTGTTGTACCGCTCGAAAACGAGAGGAAAGCTAAAGTTGTCTTTGCCTCGCCGGGCTTGAAGCGGAGCTCAGTGTAGGAAATGGAGGTGCATACCCCATATTCTACAAGTTGATCGACAGTAAAATGGTCTGAGGGTGTTTTACGAAGTGAAGGCTCGATGAATACAATACGATCCTCTGAGAGGCCAACTTCTTTGGCAGCGATCAGAGCGGTACTCAGGAAGGCCGGATGAACGAATAGGAGCGATGCTTTCGAAGTACGCATTTGGTGAACTAGCTCATTAGCCGTGTATGCTGGATTTGCCGGCCTGAGGCCCGTTAGCCGACCTTTTCGTTTATCTAAAAGGTTGATTACGTTATGATACCACCCAGAGTATGGGTAGCCCAGATACAGACGGGATAAACTGTGACGCATCATCAGGATCAGGACGGCAGTAAAGAACATTTATGTACCGATGTTGTTGGGACTAAAGATACAAACTAGAACGATGGTACATCAAAGTCAGCCTCAATTTGCAAAACTCGCCTTACTAGTGTCACCCTGGCCTGTAGGGAGAAATGCAACCAGTTTGGCATGTCACTTTGACACGATATGGCGGTACATACTGATATTCCATTTAGTACTCATTGCATTGGCCAAACCACGCGTACTTCGGGAGAGCTATGTGATGGGAATACTGAGTGGGTATGAATGGGGGACAATGACGCGGAACGCACTTCGGCGTGGTCTACGGTAAGGCCTGTTTCATCGTGAATGAGCCAGGGAACGGCATTGGGACGAACAGGGCGAAGAGGATTGTTGTCGCTGAGGAAAAACTGGGGAATTGTGAGATTGTCGGGAATAAAGGGAAGGTCCCTTGAGAGAGAGTGGAACTCAGCCATGAGCGTAGTGAATCATACCGCTGGATATTTTACCTCTATATACCAGAAATAAAGATAAGATCAGAGGCAAGATCCGGGCGCTTGAACGCGTGGAGGTCGGAGTTTCGATCGTACATGGTTATGGACGACGAAGAGGCTGAGCTTCGCAACCCGTTCCCTTCGCCTCCGTCCCATTACACAAAATATTCTTCCCATAATCTCCGTCTCCTTGCTGTCCTACGGGAACGAATACCTGCTCAGTCTGACGTCAATCAATACGAGCAACATGAGATTCTGTCAGATCAGACTGACGTACCAGATTGGCCCCTAACTCAACTAGAAAAACCCCGCGTTGACTGGATACTTGAAGAACCAGATGCTTACTATGATGTTTTCGGCGACCGCTGGTTTGTACGCGTTCCTGACCTATCTTTCAGCTTTGAGTCCCAATCGATTTGTAGGTCAGGGAAAAAATACCCTCGTTAGCCGAGTTGGGTGGCAAGCAGTTATATCCTGCAGATCCTAGCACCGGTAAGGTCGTCTTTTGGACGGCTGCTATCACTCGTTTCACATGTTTGATAGACCGTCGGCCAGCGCTTCTGAACATTCTACGATCCCTACTCGTCACATTCTCGTCTTTGACTTCGTCTCTTCTTGCGCCCCCTCCTAGTGCCTCCTCAGCTGATTCACCGGAGTGGCATCGCCAGGTTGAATGGATTGGAATTCTCAGTCAAAATATTATGGCTGCTGCGAATGATTTACGCCCGGTGCAGGTACGCAGTTTCCCTACATTCCTATGTCGTCAATATTAATGATACAAGGCGAGAGAAAACCTTGAGCTCATGATGCAACGGCAGCTTGAGCTTCGTAAAAGCGAGACAGCAGCATTACATTCGTACGTTCTGTATAAACATCCCTGTGAAAGTTCGTTCTTCTGAAATCTCTAAGCAAATGCGATGCCCTAGAGGCAAAGCTGGCTGATCTGCGTAAATCTATAGATAGCTTGCCTTTAAGGTTATCTTCAATGAAACTTATGGGAGCCACCAAGGTTGGTCATCGGATCACCTCAATCTGTCAATCTAACAAAAGCGCAGGACGAATCGAAGGGACTCTCGAAAAATACAAAGGTAATTTATTACTCCCATTGTCGTAACTGTGACTGAATTGTTAATGCAGGAAACTGCACCATCGGTGGATTTGAATTTCCCAACTCAGGTTGACGTCTTACGATGGGCCGAAGAGGTCGGGTAAATTAGGCCCTGAAGTTTATTGAGTACTGATTGAGTGGTCATGGTAAAACCATTCTTCCTTGATTATTCCCATTCACTTTGCATAACGGATGCCCCTACATCACGAGTGCTGGTTTCAACTACTATTCTGATGGTCTATGTCCTTCAGTACATTGCATTGTAGATATTCTAGACATAAAGTCTAAAAACGAAAACGGATAACAGGAGAACTTTCTTGAGGTAAGTACCCTTGATAAATTTCTTCCAGCATTCTCAGAAGTCATCGTCCCACTACCTTTTCTGCGATAATCATACTTCTTGACACAAATGTTGAGATGACTGTCCCAAAAGCTTAACTACACCTGAAGTGATCCGTACCTTGATACTCCAACCAGAGCCTTAACAAAAGCCTCAAAACCCTTAAAATAAGCCTGATACTTAATGAAAACGGGATTCGGATTCGCGCCGCCATGATCCCAATAATATAGATGAACAGCGCGTCCCGCTATAGCTGGGTAAGCCGTTGAGCTTGAAGTACACCTGAGTCGGTTCGATTAGTGTTTGTTAAAGCTTTTAAGATATTAGGAAACCATGAAACTGCTCCAATGCCGTCGGATTTTGGAAGTTTGCCGAACGCAGCGGCGTCCCCGAACTAAAACTAACCACAGCACACATGGGGCTCGACCCAAGAGGTGTCAGATCGGGCGAATGTGGACATTGAATCTTGTTCTGCATTAGGCAACGGAACTTTCCCATTGACAGCGGCTGATGGCGGCACAATGTTTTTACTCATCTAAATTAAAAGTCCGACTCACGGTCTGATTAGAAGAGATCACAATATTACATGAGGTCTAATGGAATTCAGACCTGCTATTGTAACACATCTGCAAATGTAGCTTTACATTTCTGACTCCTTTGATGACTTTGGAGAGAAGAGGTGGTAAAACTGTCTTTACCATGTTTGATATACTCAAGACACCTTGGACAGAGGACTAATCTATTTCCATCAGAGTCAACCTTATCAATTGAGGCAATAAAAGGCTATGTAAGCAAGAACAGCTAGAACTCTGTACAGAATCAGAGGACACAGAATCAGTGGACAATAATGATTGCATAGTTCAGTGGGTTAGAGCAGTCAGATACCCAGATAACTAGTAGTTTTGTCCTCTCAGAGTATGTTCAGAGTGAAGAATGTATGGATGCAGGCAGTGGAGAGTGTATTATAAATGAGCACGTTGCATCCTGCATGGCTTCGTTGCCTTGCCGTTGTCTTGCCAAACTTGCCAGAATGTCAAAACATGTCATAATAATTTCCTTATATTGGGGGAGGGGGGGGGGTACGTCATAGCAACCATGTCCAGATTTACCCGATCCGACACCTCTTGGCTCGACCGACGAAGTATGTAGTCCTCAGATGTTCGCACGCGGACCCGTCACAATCAACCAACCAACCTACCACAACCCTTTAAGACACGTGAAATGGAATCGATTATACTGACGGTGCTAGACTTTGATTGGCAAGCACTGGGCAATTGTTTCACGCATGATGCGGCAACGTTGTAGAGCCGCCCACAGTTTGTACTGATGTTTGCAGAGTAGTCAGATGTTGGTTGGTTGGGATTGAAAGGCAGCCTTCAGGAGAAACATTATGACCAGTGCCGGGACACAGCTGCTAGCCTTCCCCTCTCTGTTGGACCTGTCTGACTTTGCGTGCCTAGCTCTATAAGACCTTTATCGTCGGTTCGTGACGCGGTAGCGGGCGAACGTCGAGATTCATATGGATGCCCAATCACAACCCAATCATCTGTTTGATTTTGAGTATCAACGGTCTCAACGTTCATGTTCTCTCATCACATAAGGGCAGATCTCGCCATGTGATTACAAGCGAAAAAATCCACAGTTGTACCAAGACTCAAAGAAGAACTTTCGGGAAATATCCGAATCTGTCGCACCAACAATTTATTTCATGTTCGCCTGAGATATGATATGGATAGACAATATATAGACCCTAACCCGAACTGAGTTGACAACAGTGCTGTAAATTGACGCTGCCCACACAGAGCACAGAGTCAAGAATGGCCACGAAACGCAGAATAGGTGTCAGCATTGCGTCAACTGAAGCTGCCCGTCGTCAACTCATGCAACCTGTAACATGTTGGGAGAAAGTTTGGGTCCCTCCCGAAAATGGCGCACCCGGCTCCAACCTCAAGATTTACAAGTGGGTAAAGACCGAAAAGGCACAGGCAAGCATCTTATTTCTCATTTTCCTCTCTATGTTGACTTCGCAATGCAATAATTCTAGCAATTCAGTGATGATGAAGGGGAAGTTGACGAGCCATTAGCTCCCCTCCCGGATGAACCAGAAGTCATCGACGGCGATGAAGAGGACGAGGTTCTGCCTGATAATGCCCCTGAATCAGTACAAGCAACAGATGTTGTTGACACTGCACAAGACGAAGAATCAAAACCACCATCACCAAAACCTCAATTGTCGATGACTCTGCAGAACGGCAACGAACTTGAAGGAGACACGCTGGACGCGTCATTGAAGCACATGGATGAAGACATGAGCGTTGGGCTCGGTTTGGGCAATCAAAGCATGTCGGGGGATGGAATGGAGTTGGACATGTCTGGTCTTGGGCCGAATGGACTGGGGTTGCAGAGTTCGCACAATTTAACTCCACTAGAGGCAGTAGATGCCCTTGTAGGAGGGCAGGTCTTAGATGCCAGTACGGACCCATTTGCACATCAAGTAAACGAGTAAATCAGGACGACCAAGCACCTCAAGCTGCAACGGTGGGTTCACATGCTTCTGGACTTCAGCTCAACTAATACAAGGGACGTCCACTTCAGCCTGTTCTGAGTCTGCATTCCTTTATCTATCCTGAATACATGACCATCGAGCTCGCCATCTGCATTGTCATGATGCTTGAACAAGATCTTTTTTGAAGGAACCAATGAAGTAGTATACCTGGTCATCAATCTTTGTTGGCCTTGTTTTTGGGAGGATAGAGTCCGCATGTGCAATCGGTACAGGTATCCTCCTTGTGGTGCATTGTGTCGTTGATTCAGGCTGTTTCAGGTTGTCAGTCGTGGCGGTGAGGATTATTCAATTACTTAGTCCGACCATAATGTATACATGCATGTAGATGCAGTCAACTGAGTGATCTTATTTCTCAGTTTTATCGTAATGAGCCATCACATGTTTATGCGAATGAGGTCAACCTTGATTTCCTTGTAATTCGTGGACAAATCGCAATTTCATGATTCCATCAATCAGCTTCGAAGCCGCAGACAGACGCTCGGCCGTATTTAAACCTCAATCAAGTAAGTCGAACCTCTCTTCGTAACTTCCTTGCTCGAAAGATGTATAATCTCCGAGGCACCATTTTTCATCATCATTCCCAGTTCTTTTCCACAACGTTCACGTTCGGTTTTTCATTCTTGGCCCTTGGCCTCACACCCTCCTCAATACCCATCGTACTGACCCTTACAACCTTACTCGTGTCTGGGCAGAGACAATTCAGATCTCAACATGTGTTCAATCAGGCAACGATGCTCATCATTGCCATTACGGTTGCCGGTGTGCTGGCTAGGGCCTCGCCGTCTGTGAATGCACTCTCCTCCGTCGGAGTCTCGTTCATCGGCCTTTTCATCCTAAATCTGATTACGTCCACCCTGACCATATCGGCCGTTTACATCGACACTCGCCTAGGCTCCCGTATTCCAGGCGTCTGGTCTCGACTCACTTTCTTCCCAGCACTTTGGGCGACGCTTTGGTTTGGAGTCTCCTACGTAAGTCCAGTCGGTCGACTCTCCGCATGGAGCCCGACAGAGGGCGGAAGTTTCTATGACTGGATGGCGCCCCTCTTCGGACCTGTGGGCAATGACTGGGTTGTAGCTGCGTGGGCAGTTGTCCTCTCTCAGGCAATTGGGGCATGGTATATGAATGAAGGTATCCCCCAAATGGCGACAACTGCCCCTGCAACCGTCCAAACCAGTCACTTGTCCCCGAAGAACAGTTCCCTCCTCCTCACTGTTATATTGTTGTTGCTTGCCATACCTTCTCTTTTACTCAGTAACTTACCTCTAGCGGTTGTAGTGGGACCAGATATCACTCCATTGAGCATTGGATGTGTCCTACCTCCGTACCGGCGGTACAAGCACCATACCCTTACTCTCAATGACTACATTGAAGAGAGCAAAAAACTGACAAGTTCTGCGAGATTCCTTCTATGGCCAGAAGGGGCAGTAACATTCCAATCTGAAACCGACTTAGCTGCAGGATTGCTCAAGGTCCGAGAAGCTGTCACTGGTTCGGTTGTTGGTGTTTCGTTTGAAGAGGCTTTTGGCGACCACAATAGTGGATCATCAGGCTCCCGGCGTACGGGGATTGCTCTGGTTTCACAGGAATCCTCTGTTCCTGAACTTGTCTACTACAAACGGCATCTAGTACCTAGTACGTTTTATACCTTAGTCTATGAAAGTATTCTGATGGACTTTCCAGTTGCTGAATCTTTCTCACTGTCTCATTCTCAATTACCGCCCAACATCACAACTTTCCATCTGACAGCCCCCAAGGACATGAACAAGACTGATTGGGTACCTGACGGACCGCCTTACACACGTCCTATCTCCGTAACTGCTTCTATCTGCCTCGACTTCGCCTTCCCTTCACTGTTCGCCGAGCTGCAATTCAAACCAGCTCTGATCTTGGCGCCTGCTCGAACATGGGACATCGCAGTCGGACATGCCATGTGGCGGCAGGTTAGTCAACGCGCTGAGGAATTAGGGACTATGATCCTATGGTGCGATGGAGGTGATGGTGGAGTGAGCGGCATAGCAGGTGGAGGCTTCAAAGACTTGGTGCAAGTGGGTCTAGGATCTTGGGTGAAGACCGTTGGGATTTCGTACCCCTTCAATGAGCGCCGAACGGTAATTCATTGGGGAGGTGACTTCGTACCCTTGATACTTGTCTGGGTTTTTGGTTTCGGGACTAAGGTTCTGAACCATATTCGTTTTGGTGCCTTCGCATGGAAGAACGTTTCTAAAATCCGCAATATGTTCCAGAGACAGGCTCCGGTCCCCGAAGGGGACCTCATTTAAATCTCCGTTATACCTCTTTCCATTTCTTCCATTTCTTCCTTTTTATGTACTCTTGTCGCGCTTTAGTTTTATGAGGTGATCGTATGAGATAACGATAACAGAGATGTCTTCTGCCTTGAGGCAATATGTTGAGTGACACGAGGTTCGGCTCATTGACTCCACGCAATCTCAGTCTAGACCCTGATAGTCAAAGACATTTTTCCACTCTTCACAAGTTTGTTCAAAGGCCTATCACAGGTCCAACATCTACTATAAAGCGATTTCCGCAGTCGAGATCCGCAGCCCGTTACCCTCGCGGCCTCTCTAACTCCTCGACTTCGCCTACGACCTTCACTTCCACTCGCCCAAGACGATAGTTGGATAGACGATTTTTTTCTCATCTCGGAATTCGAAAGCGTTACTCAAGTACCCGCCCATTGCGACAACGTCAAAGCCAGCGACTCAGGTTTGAGCGCATATATTTCAAACAAGATAATCCCCACTGCCCCCTTCCTGAATTTGAGTCCAGCTTGCAGACCTTTGTCTGGATTTTCCTCAGCCACCAACATTATATTCCCTAGCAGCCGACACTTCGCACGCCAGTCCTCATCGCGATCAAAGCTTTCACGCGGCTCGTTCGTTTATCACTTCTGAAGCATAGAACGAGATCCTCGTCTTTATTCAAGAAGAATTCTGAAGTCAAAGCAGATCACGACAGGTTTGGTCCACAACGTCCACCGACAGATACTCCCCCGCCTCTCAGTATCTCTTTCCCAGCCATTTGATCTATCTTGCGCCTTCCCTTGCTCCAGATCTAATCCAACCCGAGAGATTTCCTTCCTTCTTATCCTAGTCGCAACAGTCCATCAATACCCTCCAAGCACAGTGTCTAGGACCTCACCTACTTCCGGGAATACCATCTCGTACCCCACCATTTCAGAATTGGATCTTACTATACAGGTTGGCGTCCATGAGTTGTTCTACGAAATGAGAGCCTGTTCTGACAACGTTATTCGCAGACATCTACGACCACTCTCATTCCGACAACAGCTGCATTCACTTAGCACAATCCTTTGAGTATGTTGTTCGCACGCGGGCAGTCGCCGCCTCTTCGAGATTTGGCCGATTATGGCGGCAAACGTACAGACGTCGTAGATTTTGGCAGTGGCATAGACTATGGTGATCATAAATGGTTTCAGGACAAACCAAATCGACCACCTGTCCGTTTTTATGGCTTTATGGTCCTTGTATTCTTTCTAACTTTCGCCACAGCCCCCGCCACCGCAACCAGAGTATACGCCCGCCCCAGAAGTCATTTCTATGAATGACGCTCTTGAATATGCCTTGAGTACTGCTCCCAATGTTCTTTACGCTCGATACAAGCAATACGGCCAAGTAGGTGGATTCGTCTTGTTTTGTTGAACTTATTCTCATGACTTTGTCAGTTGGGAGTCCTCGCTTGGTGTTCAGAGTTCAGTGAATTGATTGATAATCTAAAAGACATTGGTTTCCAAGGGAATATGTTCACAACAACACGGGCTCAAGCTTTGGACACTTGCTCTCGGTTATTGAAACTTCCCATGGAAATCGACATGCAGCTCATCGTCATGTACTTATCGGGTCAGGTGAGCCGTCTGCGACACTTTTTGGACAGCGAAACTGTGTGGGATGATTATCCTATACCCAAATTCCCTGTCCACCCTCAAGTATCAATTTCGTTACCAGTATGACAATTCAATTACCCTTCAGTTCTTTCCCTGTAGCAATACATATGTCTGTTGTAACACATAACGAGACTTGATAGGTACTCGAATCAGAATGCGAAGATATAGAACGTTGATATGAATCTATACTATCATGTACCGGGAAGTGCAAATTCTAGCCATTTTTTTTCTGCAGCTCTGTCCACTGCATGTATACTCTTCAAACTTTCAGATAACCTCAGTTTACTTCTTAGCTAGAGAGTGATAATTTTTATATGAAGATCTACGGCGTATGAGATGTGTCGGTCAATGTCCGAGTGAGGGGTACCAAAAGGGCCGGGAAGTGTAAAATATGTCACACCGGGTCACAGTCCAAATTCCAGCTCCGCTCGACAACCACATCCATCGCGCACGAGCCCAGCAGGGCATGCCGACGCAGCCGTATGCGGAGCTCCAACAGCGTCTAAGTTGTCACACTCTTTTTCATTGAACAGAAAGATATCCATCTCTCTATGCTTTCCACTCTTCAATATGCCTCGGAAAATTGTTTTCAAGTCATGATACATGTATGCAAGGATTTAGTGTAGTCATATTTCACACACTCCATTTGATCCATTTGACCGAGCTCCGAAATCAGCTCTGATTTGGCACTTTTGTGCCCCCTACATTTTTCCATCTCAAGTTTCTCATAAACCAATTAGATAGAACTCTTAAGATACACTATACATATCTACTGATTTTTTCCTGGACCCAACAGACAAGGGGAAAGATCTGAAAAATGCATTTTACACATAGCGAACCCTTTGCACATCGTGACTCATGATAGTATCCAAGACAGAAACATTAACTGGAAATACAGTACGATGGTAGATAACATGCTGCTTCAGCTCCGTAAAGAGTTCGCCTGATAAATGACTGGGTATCAAGTTAGTGTGTTGTAGTAAGGCCAGCGTACTTTGTCCAATACTCTGAATTTCTAGCATCAACTGGAATTTCGTAGGGAGATTCACGAGGTAGCTCAGGAAGGGGATTACTTATACGGGCCGAGGTGAAAGATTTTTGGTCAGATGTAACGGATTCCTCGTAAATTCGTGTGCGAGGTTGGCGACGGCTCGCGGTTGGTATCTGGTGGGCGACTGTAGGAATGGATAATGGAGAAGAGTATATGATGGGTGGAGGTGCAGCAGGCATTGAATGATAAATTGAATGATGAGGTTTCTGTTGTACAAAGGAAGTGTGGCTGGATCCATGAAGATTTGTGGCGACGGGGGGACTGACACTGGGCATAACAGGGGTATTGTGATTTGAAGGGATGGTCGTATATCTGTTCAACTCTTCACCTTGCATGCTACGAGCTTTCCAGAGGCGTTCCATATCCCAGGCCTCCTTGGCACGCATAGCGTTAATTTCATCGGCAGGTGGAAGTTGAGATGTTGGCCGAGCCGATAGTGAAGGATGTCGACCGAGAGGACGAGATGTGGCATCGTGAGTAGGTGGCAGTGGCAAGGTTTGAGTAGCGTTAAGATCGGTAGTGGTTGGGAATGCTTCGTGCCGTTTTCGAGTCGATTTGTGTTCCCGGTGATCTTGAGGGCGGTCGCTCCGTTTTGAATCATGTTGTACTGTGCTTGGTTCGGGATGACGATTGTCTGAGTCATGAACTGGTGATGACAGTGACTTTGAGATTGTGGTTGATCGCTCACCCTCGCCTGACTTGGAACTTCGCCGGCTTCGGTGTCTATGCCGAGAAACTGCTTCAGCTTCAGACTCCACACGAGCCTTGCTGTCGTGTTTCTTCTCCAACTGAGTGGTTGATACCCGATCTTTGTGGCTCCGATGTTTGGAGTCTCGACTCTTGTGGTCATGGACATGATCCCGGTCATGGTCCCTGAACTCTCGGTCTCTGGAATGGCGAACATGATCTCTATCCCTAGAATCATGACCATTGTACCTATCCCTTGAATCACGGCCGTAATCATGATCCCTGGATTTACGACGGTGGTCCCTATCTCTAGAGTCATGATAGTCCCTATACCTACACTCGTGATGATCCCTATCTCTATAATCGCGAGAGTGATCTTTATCCCTCGAATCGCGGATGTCAACTCTGTCCCTCGAATCGCGAGCATGTTCTCGGTCTCTTGAGTCACGGTGGTAGTCTTTGTCTCTGGAATTA
Organism: Termitomyces sp. MG145; assembly: GCA_003313055.1. Taxonomy (NCBI): domain Eukaryota; kingdom Fungi; phylum Basidiomycota; class Agaricomycetes; order Agaricales; family Lyophyllaceae; genus Termitomyces; species Termitomyces sp. MG145. The sequence continues at coordinate 47,330 of QGOB01000042.1, read as the reverse complement.
CGAACATAGTCCCCATCCCTGGAGTCGCGAACTTTCGTCCCTCGCTTATAATCACGATCGCTGGATTCGTGTTCTTTGCCCCTTCTATCTTTTGCATCCCGATCTCTGTGATGGCGTTCTTTCGATTTTAGTCCAGGCTCCTTCACAGTCTGCTCCTTGGAACTCGAGGATCCCTTTCCCTTCTTCTCTGTGCCTACCACCTCCCACTGTTCGCCACCAGCAACAAACATCTCATTGGAAAGTACGTTCTGAGATGGGCTTCGAACCAGCCGAAAAGTCTCTGTTTGACGTGTCGGCACATCAGTGGAAATCTTGGACGGGAGGGGGGGCGGAGGCTGATTGGGAGTCGCCAGTATAGCCTTATCTGCATCAGTATAAGGAGTTGGTGGGTTGGCCAAGAGAGATGCTGCTGAGAGCGTTGAATTGTCGAATGAATAGAATGATTGCAACCTTTCTCCTGGGTTCTCAGTAGGAAAAGGCACGGTAGATGCCATGGAGGTAGAACCAGCCTTTTTGGATGTAGAGGGAGCAGGCTGAAGCACCTCGGAAGGTTGATCAACAGGTTTCGGTGGATTCTGTGACGAAGGAGCTGCTGGGCGTGTAGAAGATGCTGATTGTTCGGCGGCTGAAACAGAACCCTGAACAGAGACTGGACGTTCGTTGCCGAGATTTGAAGGGGGGTGCTCCAATAACTCTGATTTTTGGGACAAGAGATCCGGTCGTTGGTTCTCATAGGATGATTGAGGTGCAGCAATCGGGGGTGTTTCAGGTACAACTTCATCGTTCGACTTTGTTGGAGGCGTTGGAGGCGGGAGGGTTTTCTCAGGGGGTACAGGAGGGTCTGGATCTGATTGAGGGGTCGAGGGTAAGGTCGACTGAGGCGGGGATTCATGGCGCGACGCAACTCCGACAGGCTCTTTATTCGGCGGCAACGGTACTGCCCCTTGAGCCGGGGTTGAATCTTCCAATTCAGGTGAATCCGGATTTGCGATGGTTAACCGGCCAATTGAGAAGGGAGCTTCGAAAGACACGACCGAGGAAGAGTCAATGTCTTTCTTAGTGTCATCTACTTTCACAGGTTCCTTCATAGGTGGGGGTGGGACACGTTTACCTGTCTCAGACATAGGTTTCTCGGGGGATGGTTGTCTTGAAGGGACGAAGGAATGTCGAGGAGCGGTATCTGGGATATGATTGAGTGAATTGAGTCGTTGCCTGCCACTGTCACGTTTGGACTGGATAGGATCTGACAGGGGCTTCGCCAAGAGGCTGAGTTTTCTTACCAAGCGGCCTAGAACACCCCTTCTTGGTTTCGAAGACATATTCTGGGTGGACATGGAAGACTCAGTCAGTGGCGCAGCAACGGACATACGCTTGGGCAAATCAGAAGGCAAGGGTGTTGTAGGCAAGGACACTGCGTGGCGTCCGTTATCCTGAGATCCTGCAGTCGTACTGGTAGGAGTGGGTGCTCGCCGTTTGCTGAGCTTTCGCGGAATATGAATCTCAGGCTTCACATGTAGGTTAATGGCGGACATGGATTGAGACAAAGGCGATGGCGCGACGGGTTTCCCCCGACTCTGCTCCATGCTGGAACGTCTAGAACGAGTCTGCAGTACCTAGGAGAGATGATGAACTCCAGAGTCGGTGCAGTCATTCAATAGTAACTCACATCCTGTACATCAGCTGAAATAGACCCATTGACCAGCCCAATATCGTATGGAGAGTGATGGTGCCAGTTGGTACCCCATGGGTCTGTTACGTCCAAAAGGTCGACGACGTCGTGAGCGGTCTCTGACAACTTACGCGTCCTTGGTCGGTCCTCTACGCGCGTCTGCGACGAGTTTGGAGTAGGAAGAGGAGAGTTTGATGGAGTTCTGCTTGGACCTGCAACACGCGTCGGGTCTTCGAGGCGGTCCTGAGAAGCAGAGGCAGCAATGGGAGGAAACGAGGAGGAGAAAAAGGATGGTGGACGTGCTGCAGGAGTCGTTTCTGAGCGTGGAATGAGGTGGTGGTTCTTATACCAGCGGGGACCAACGGGATTGTGGATGAAATAGCGTGTCTTGTGAGAGGGAATTGGAACAGAGCTCCAGATATCCTTGCTATGGGACGGGGGCAAGTCTCTTGAGTCTGGAATGATAGAACGCGGGGAATTCATCGGCAGGACGGAGTGGTCGACTGCAGCCAATTCCTCCTCTCCGCGTCGCTTCTCGTCGTGACTTTGATGGCGTTGATGAGAGCCTTGTACTGGCTGTGCCGGCCCCGATCGCTTAGCTTTACGAGACCAAATTGTCCTTCCTCCATTCATTTTCTTAGATAGCTTCCGTTCAACAACTTCTTTTCTCTCCATATCTTTGTAAAACGCAGCGAGAACATCAGGAGATGCCACAGATCCGTCTTCCCTCCCTTGCGACTGAAAAGGTAATCTTTGAGAAAACAACGAACGCAAGTTGGAAGCACTCACCTCCTCAAAGGGCTCTACTGCATGGACTGGATTGCGATATTCCCTCATGTAGTTCGTCGTCTTGGTCGGTCCAACAAGAGACAGCCACATAGAAAAGAGCGCGGGGAAGAAGACCGGCTTCAAGCACTTGGAGTTTAATTACTTGACCACGTGCTGACCTGCAGGCAGTTGTTCATGTCATATCTAGTCAATATAACATTCGATTTCTTACTCCGTCCGTTCACATGGCCATCGACAACGACAATTGCAAGAGTCAAATCTTATTGTCCCTATATGTATTGAAATTGTCCGCCGTGTCATTTGTCAACATGCGTTTCGACTAAGAGTTCTGTGTCTATCCTCGGGAGAGGCCAAACGCATTATTCGCTCATCAAATCCCTGCAATCTCTACCAAGTTTTTTGAGTTGCGTCGACAGACGGTGCACGGGGTCCATGAATTGATTGATCGGACTCTAATCTAATCTTTCCAGTCTGAGAACCCTACATTTTTCGATTTTGCCATGGGTGTTCGAATCCTACTTCTTGGAAATGGCGGCAGAGAACATGCTCTCGCTTGGAAGTTAGCCCAATCTGATCTTTTGGATTGCCTCTACGTCTGTCCTGGAAACGGAGGAACAGCTCAAGAGCCAAAAACGGTCAACGTCGACCTCTCTGCGTCTGATTTCCCTCGCCTAGTCGATTTCGCGATCAAGAACAAGGTATGCTATATGAACATCAAGTTTAGCACGAAAGGCCGAGTTGAATTATCATAGGTTGATCTCGTAGTCCCTGGACCAGAACAACCTTTGGTAGATGGAATCGAAACTCATTTCCGGAAGGGTATGATGACCTTTCTCAAGATTTTGTAATCGAGGATGCTCAAGTGGTTTAGTGGGAATACCTGTGTTCGGTCCAAGTGAACTGGCTGCCAAGATGGAGGGTTCTAAAGCCTTCTCGAAAGACTTCATGGCCAGACATAACATCCCTACTGCAGCATATCGCGTCTTCAAAAACGATCAGATCATCGAGGCTATTGACTATGTCAAGACATGTGGACACAAGGTAGTACTCAAAGCTAGTGGACTAGCCGCTGGGAAGGGTGTTCTCATTCCAGAAACGACGGAGGAAGCAATTACTGGTTTGCAGGACATCATGGTGAAGAACGTGTTTGGGAATGCAGGTCCGCGCTTTTCATACCAGTCAACGTGTGGCGCTGTTGAATCTCCATATGACAGGTAGTGAAGTTGTAATTGAAGAGTTGCTCGCGGGCCCAGAGATCTCTGTGCTTGCTTTCTCCGACGGATACACCATTGTTCCTCTTCCAGCGGCCCAAGATCATAAACGCATCGGGGAGGGCGATACTGGATTGAATACAGGCGGTATGGGTGCTTATTCCCCCGCTGGAGTTGCTACTCCTGCTGTCATGGATCAAATCATGAAAGAGACGCTGCGACCGACGATAGATGGCATGCGACGAGATGGTATCTTCCTCCATTCTCAGCCGTAACATTCACGGTTTAACATCTAATACAGGTTTCCCATTCGTTGGCCTATTGTTTACTGGCTTCATGTTAACTCCTTCTGGACCAAAGGTCCTGGAATACAACGTTCGATTCGGAGATCCTGAAACAGAGGCATTGATGCTTCTTCTGAGTGATGAAGTTGACTTGGTGTCTGTTATGATGGTAAATTGTCTTTTTGTCTTATCTGACATCATGTCCCATAATATTCCAAGGCATGTGCAAATCATCATCTTGACTCGACAAAAATATCTGTGCGTCCCGGTTTTGCCGTCTCAGTTATTCTCGCTTCCCAGGGTTATCCTGGGTCCTACCCAAAAGGAAAAGCCATCGACATCAAGCCTGTACCGTCGAGTGCGTTACATTCTCTTACTTTAAATATTCACAAGCCCATTCCAAACGGCTATAACAGACGTTGTTGTCTTCCATGCGGGAACGACGAAAGCTGGCAACAATATCGTCACATCAGGAGGACGCGTCCTAGCCGTCACGGCATACGCGCCTTCAATTCAAGAAGCGCTCGACGCTGCTTATGCGGGTGTCGATTCCATTTCCTTTGAAGGTAAAACTTACAGACGAGATATTGGGCATCGGTGCGTTCGTTCCCAGCGATCCCCCCCCCCATCTCATTCTGATAGATCATACTCCCCAGCGCCTTAGATGCTATTCGCGACAAAGCTCCTGGTTTGACGTATGCACAGGCAGGCGTTTCGGTCGATGCCGGCAACGACTTGGTAGAGATCATCAAGCCATATGTTCGTTCGACCCGAAGGACGGGTGCAGATGCTGAAATTGGAGGGTTTGGTGGGATCTTTGACTTGAAAGCCACTGGTTATCGAGATCCTGTTCTTGTCAGCGGAACTGATGGGGTTGGAACCAAACTGCGTGTCGCGGTTGATGTAGGGATTCATGATCTTGTTGGTAAGTCTTACTCGTACCCTTTTTGTTCGTGTGTGTTGGAGTTGAGTTGTCTTTATAACACAGGTATCGATCTCGTGGCCATGTCTGTCAATGATCTACTAGTACAAGGAGCAGAGCCCTTGTATTTCTTGGATTATTACGGATGTGGTAAACTAGATGTGAAAGTTGCGTCTCAGGTGGTAAAAGGCATTGCCGATGGTTGTCGACAAGCCGGTTGCGCTTTAATCGGTGGCGAGACAGCAGAAATGCCAGGAATGTACAGCGAAGGTAAAACGACTCATCAATATTTTAAAACCTTAATCTTATTGGCCGAAACAGGGGACTACGACCTTGCTGGATTTGCAGTTGGCGCTGTCGAGCGAGATCAAATTTTACCCACTCCTGATATCGCTGCTGGTGACGTCCTGCTTGGAATCACATCCTCGGGACTGCACTCGAACGGCTTCTCGCTAGTGCGCAAAGTCATCTCGATATCTGGGCTGACCTACCAATCGCCGTGTCCTTGGGACAGCAATACTACTCTTGGCCGTGCGCTTCTAGAGCCCACACGGATCTACATCTCACAAGTGCTTCCTGCGGCCAAGCGCGGCCTTTTGAAGGGCATGTCTCATATCACCGGTGGCGGGTTTGTTGAGAACATACCACGAGTCCTACCCAAAGATCTCGGATGCTACGTTGATGCGTCTACATGGACTCTCCCACCAGTGTTCAAGTTCCTCGCCGAGCACGGCGGAATCGCGCCATTAGAAATGGCACGGACGTTCAACAATGGTATCGGAATGATCGTCATTGTCAGCCCTAGCAACGTGGATGCTGCTATCGCCGCTCTATCGCAGGGTCAAGGCTCCGTTCACAGAGTAGGCGAGGTGACTGCTAAGCCGGGGGTAGAAATGCGCAACTTGCAAACTTGGTCATTATAGCAATGTAAATAGAGTTGGGGGCGAGTTGGACATGAGTACTAACTATAACATAATTGCAACATAGAGCCCATAGGAACATGTGGAGCAGTAAGCAGTAAAAACAATATGTGTGTGGGGGGGGTTTGTTGATCAAGAAGGCAGGTAGGTCGGCCGGCAACTGGATCTACAGAAAAGATTAGAAGAGATAAATTTATGTGGGACATTGATAATAGATAGATAGAAGAGAATGTAAAGGAGTGTATGAAGTAAGGCAGATGAAACATAATGGAGAGAAAAGTGCGGGAAAAAATGGTCAGTAAACTCTGTATATATGTGTGTGTGTGTGTGAGAGAGAGAGAGAGAGAGAGAGAGTATGTATATAGAAACAGAAATCTGTGATGAATCAAGAAACTCGAAGAAGACGGAAAAACAAAGTGACAGAGATGGCGATGAGGCGTCTACCCAGAGAAGAGAAAAAAAAAAATATCCAAGAGATGTCGTTTGACAATTTTTAAGCAGAAAGAGCGATTTCTTTCGGCAACTCAGGTGCCGCAACAGCAGCAAACGAGATGGGCATCTTCACAGGTGCGGCCGGGTGATCGTTCGTCGTGGTAGTAGCTGCGATAGCTTCAGAGATCACTCCGTTGGACTCGACCTAGAACCAATTAGTACGGGCCTCGCCGAATAAGAAGAAACTTTAAACTTGCCTTGGAAGGAGCAGCTGATTTAAAATCCGGGGATGGACCACGAGTGCTCGAATCTTTTGAAGCGGCATCCTTGCGGAAAGGAGCGGGAGCTGAGAGCACCTGAGCGGCAGTCGGGCCTGTATGGCCATTAGAAATCCCATTCTGGCCTGTGTTCCGTGTCGGAGGAGCGTTTATGCCCGCAAGGACAGGAAACTCGTCAGCATTCGGGACACGCTGCTGCTTGGGTGGCGGCGTGGGCCGCTTTTCGGCACGTGCGCCATTTTGGCCGTAGCCATTTTTGCTGCCTTGAAGGTAGCGCGGGCGGTTCGTATCTGTTGATTGTGAACGATCTGGACCGTTGCGCTGGGCAGGTTGATCCTTAAATGAGTATTATCAGGATAAATCTGTAAACAAGATTTGATGAGGAACTTACGTCGCGAACATTCAGGCCACCCATCTTGTCAGTAATATTGTTAACGGTATTTCCGTTTGGCTGGCGCGGTGGCCTGGACCCGCGACCAGAAAAGTATGGCATGTGGTTGTCATCTGGTGTTACATGCAGGAAACGACAGTCAGGGCTACGAGAAGGATTGAGTAAACGATTGTGATAATGAACGAGGGCAACGTACCCGTTTTTGCATCGACCAGAAGGGAAGAAGAGGCATGGTGGACGGCGTCCAGTAAGGGAAGAATGGCGTCCCCCACGTCGATGGGGAGGACCCTCGCGTGCCTGATGACCGGACGCGTCCTGGGGGCTGGGAGACTTTGCGTCTGCGTTGTACTCCTGAGGTATGCCGTTGTTGGGCTTGAGAGGGTAAGGAGGGGAAGCGTCGTGATGGGGATATGAAGAAGGGGGGTTATTGTACACGGGGGCAGCTTGGGGATGTGGAGGAGGAAGGGGAGCCATCATGATTGGGACGGGTGTCTGAACGGGATGGGGGTAAGGAGAGGGAGACATGGGGCCATATGGAATGGAGTTTTGACTGAAGGGGGGCTGGACAGGAACAGGGACAGGGACAGGGACTTCCGAGGGAGAATGGCCGTGGCCTGGGAGGGAAGGAGGGGACAAGGGATTTGGCTGGAAGGGGGGCGGGGGGAAATAGTTTGGGGGATACTGTTGGACAGTGATTGGGTCATAAGGAGCGACATACGGAGCAGGCGGCGGCATGGAGGCTGGATAGTACTGTTGTGGGTGCGCAAACATGCACGAGGCACCGTAGCGACATGCAGGGAAGTATCTGCAAGGAATATACCTTGCAATGTCAGGCGGCGGCAGGTTGCCGATGCCAGCGCCGTCTGGGCCATTGTAAAAAGGGGCGCCCTCATAGTAACTGTACGCGACTGGCGGCGGTGCGGCGTACTGAAAACCCTTGCAGGCATCGTCCCTGTGTCGAAGGAGCTCGATGAGTCCTGCGTCAGTCGTGTACGACTCTGCCAGCCCTTGCGTCGATGCATTGCTCGGGTCAGCGCCTGCATCCACCAACACATCATCATCATCACCATCAACAACAACAACAACAATAACGCACCTTTGTCCAGCAGAGCCTTGACAATCTCCGTGTGGCCGTTTCTCACTGCCTCGATGAGCGGCGTCACACCAAACTGATCTGCAGAGAGTGAGTACAAAACTCCTGGGAACCCGGGGCACAGACCTTTGACCTCGAGCTCAGCGGGTTCGGCGTCATGCAGAATGCTGCGCACAGCGTCTACATCGCCCGAGGAGCACGCGTTCCAGAGAGCAGAGACCATGTTTTTCGATGATGAAGGTTCGTCGCAAAGTGCAAAAAATACAAGCAAAAAAATACCGTGAGATCAAATCTCGGCCCGGAATACGATCGTGTTATCCTAAATTAGTCTAATCACAGATTACTGCTAATTACCACCTCTTCCCCCAGCCCAAGCTTCCTAAGCAGCTGCCGCGCAGGTCCACCAGCCGTCGGCGGCAGCTCCAACTCTCGCGACGGCGGCAGCTCCATCAGCTCCCGCACTCCTGTCCGAGCGTCCTTGCCTGCAGTCCTTGCCATCAGTACCACACAACAGTCTTCACAAATCTCACACTCACCGTGGTACAATACATTGTAGATCTTGAATCAACCATCAGCAACTGCTCACACGAGCTCAAGTCTTGCTTACAGTACTGGCAATCGGCGCATTCACCCCCAACTCGTCAATGATCTTCTTGACACCTTTCGCAGTTGAAACTCCCTCTGCCACACTTCCAAGTGTCTTCATGATCGTCTCCAGCGATTCCCCCTTCCCTAGACGGTACCCAACAGTATAGTTGCGACTATTCGAAGAGCTGCACGTCAAAAACAGATCCCCAACCCCTGCCAATCCCAAGAATGTCAGTGGTGATGCACCATAAGCTGTTCCTATGCACGTCATCTCTGCCAAACCCCTAGTTATGATCACTACACTCCACACTCAGAACCACTGATCCCCGTCGATAGGGGCATCACAACTCACTTGCTCGTGTATTATTCTCAAACCCTAGCCCATCTGACATTCCCGACGCGATCGCATACACGTTCTTTAACGCCCCCGCCAACTCGATGCCTATGGGATCTCCTCCAGTGTAACTTGATATGATATCTGTCAATATAGACGCCCTCCATTCTGAGAAACAAGTCACCCACCACCGAAAGTGAGGCTGATGGAAAAGGAGCGAAGCTTTGTTCGCTTCTTCCTCCGTGAACGACGCGACAGATACTGATGTAGGTTGTCGTTCCACAACTAACAAAAAAAAAACAATCAACGGTCACATCCAGCTTTCCCAAATTCAGCCCCTTACTTTCTTTTGCAAATGATGGGCCCGACTAAGACATTGTTAGAATCAAGTCCATCTTCTAAAAATCAATACATACAATAAAAGTAGCTTTCTTAGCCACCTCTGGGCCGCATGTATCAGCGATAATCTCCAGCGTCAACGCATGTGTCCCAATCTCTATCCCCTTATTGACAAAAATCAGCAAAGGCATCTTTTTTGCGTCCAACTGCCGTTGCAAGATCGCAAGATTTTCTCTTCAATGATATAATTTAGTTTTCTCACTTCCACGAGGACCAAAACATGACAGATACCTGAGAAACTGTGTAGGTATCGCAAACAAAAGCACATCCATCGAGTCAATCAGCTCTTTGCTCGGCATACCTGGTCCTACAGCGGTGATATTCGACGGGAACTGATGGTCTCGAAGATAAACTGGATTGCGATGATGTTCATTAAAGTGCGAAACGATTGCCTCTTCTCGTGCCCACATGTACACGTCATGCTGCGTGTCCCCAAGATGCGATGCGAGACATGAACCAAAGTTTCCAGCACCGAAAATGAGAACTCGCGAATTTTGAGATTCAGTCGTCAAAGCCATGTTGTAGCGCGAATGAGTGGTGGTGGTAAAGAGACGATGTGGGGTCCAACGACGAGAAAAAATTAAAGGAGAGCACGCAGAGAAGGCACGCAAAGTCAAAGTTAACCCGTGGAGCATGCAGGCACGGGGAGCCCGGATGCCCACAAACTTTTCAATTGCCTTGCCCATTATGGATTCGCGTTTGGAATCACGTGCGCCACGTTACATACAACGGCGGAAAGACGACCACACCGACGCTTTAAACCATTTGCCCCTCCGTGCCTTTGAGCTTCCATGCCTACCCAGGACCGCACAAACGAATTCAAGGCATGCGTAGATTCTATTCGGAGTCGCTCGTCTATACCCATTCGGGGCTCAGAGGCGAAACAACGACTCCTCCAATCCAATGACAAGGCGAGCGGGAGCAAAAGCGAGTTCTCTCGCATGGCCTCTGCTATCGGGAAGGATATCAGTAGTACTTCGATAAAGCTTAACAAACTTGCACAACGTGGGTTGTTTTATCTTTCTAAGACTATGCTAACCGCCGCCGTATGTAGTGGCAAAGCGGAAGACACTCTTTGACGACCGGCCTGTAGAGATTAGCGTATGTCTCAGCGCCTCGTCCAGACTCTCACCCCGTCTCACGTTTACATTTAGGAATTAACCTTTATCATAAAACAAGACATTGCACATATCAACAAGCAAATAGCAGCCCTCCAGGCACACCGCAAGCAGCAGAACGCACAGGGTGCGAATAAGACGGTAGAAGGGAAACAAATAGATGAACATCACAATAATATCGTGATGATGCTACAAGGGAAGCTGGCAAACACTAGTATGACCTTTAAAGACGTTCTAGAAGTGCGGACACAGGTGAGCACTACAGAGGCAAGCCATTCTTTGGCTTATTGTTGTACGAACACAGAACATGAAAGAGTCAAAGAACCGAACAGAGCAGTTCATGTACTCAACAGCTGCGTCTGCAAACTCTGCACCTTCAAGTGTGGCCTTTCTCCTTCACGAGTAATCCAACATCTAATGTGGCATTTTTGCTCAGATTCACTCCTTTACCAACCCTCAAGAAACGACCCTATGGGCGACGGCAGCCTGTCTCGTTTTGACTCGAAAGGCAAAGGCCGGGCCGTTCAAGACGGCGACATCTTAGCTCTAGATCTCACTTCGGCAGAAGAGGGCGCAGGGCGTCAAGGTGCTTTCCAGCAGATGCAGATGATTGAACAACAAGTGCGTGTTTCCGGCAACTGTCCGCATTTTGTCGAGCTGAGGCGGTTCTTGCAGGACTCTTACATTCAATCGCGGACGACGGCTATCGAGTCTATTGAATCCACGATTGCGGAACTTGGGCAGATATTCACACAACTCGCCAATATGGTCGCGGAGCAGAGAGAAACAGTACAGCGTATTGACGCAGATACCATGGATATTCAGTCCAACGTCATGGGTGCCCAGCGGGAACTGTTGAAGTACTGGGGAAACATGGTCAATAGTCGTTGGTTAATGCTAAAAGTTTTCGGAGTTCTCATCATCTTCGTAAGTTATTCATTATCCTCTCCTTGCTCAGCTTTACCAACGACATCTTGCAGTTCTTGGTTTTCATTCTAGTTTCGAAGTAAACGGGCTGGCCCACCTTTTCATTATTTATATTTCGGACACTTATACATGTCGCGCATTTGGCGCAGTAATAGCAGATATCATTCCTGGATCCTCTAACCAACTGGTATTGCATTCACACCTGTACCCCACATCTTTCCACTTGATTTAGACTTAGAGCGCTTTGAATGCTTCTTTCCTCCTCGATGCGTCTCTCCGTCATCGTCGACATCTCCGACTGTCCACGTTCTGCGTTTGGTAGGTGCCTGCTTGATGCCAGATGTAGCTGAATACCGCTGTGGTTTGTCTGGCATCGTGGGTATCGCAGTGTCATCGGAAGCCGCGAGTTTTTCGATTTTCTCCTTCTATGTGGGAGAGTTCTGAACCAGTGAAACACCAAGAAAGGATAAGACACGAACCCTTTGACCGAGTAATTGCTTGTTCCGTTCCCGAACTTTTTCTAGTCTGCTCTCGCTCTTTCCACCACCACCAGCTGTCAGCTCAACGTTGATCATTCGGCCATCGAGCTCGGACTGATGTAATTTAAGCCCTTGTTGGAGGGCATTTCTATGGGTGAATTCAAGGAAAGCACAGCCTTTAGATTTATTTGTCGCTTTTCCGCTGTTAGATTTTGGTGTAAGAAGACGGATGGTGGGAGGAGGATCTAGGTTACACATGAGCCATTGAATAAGTTGCGAGATTGAGTAACGTACCACAGACTGCGAAATGCTTTGCTATGGCATCACGGGTTGTCGTGTATTTCAAATTGCCTGTTCACCAACCCTGAGCGCACGATACAAAAAGAAGGAAACGACTTGCTCACCAATGAACAAAATAAACCTCTGTTTTGTTTTCGCCGCTACCTTTGTATTCTGACCAGATCCCCCAGCATCCTCCACAGACTTTTTCCGCTTCGCGGCTGCCTTCTCTTCTCCTGAGTCGGGAACATCGACATCGACGTCCGCATCCTCCCGTTTCCTCTTTTTTGGTTTGCTGCCGACATCCCCTTCCTCCCCGTCCGCTCTGCGTTTACCCTTAGCCTGACCGTCGACCTCCGAGGCCGATTGCGATTTCGATTTCGACTTCCCTTCGACGACGACAACTTCCTCCATTTCCACCGAAGAACCCTCGGCAGCAAGCGCATCTTGATCCTCCACGACAGGAACATCATTATCCTCCGAGTTATGAATCCCATCCCCATCTTTGCTACGCCTCTTGCCGGCCTTGCGTTCTCGGAAGGCTATCCCTTTCTTTTGCTTTTTCGTGAGTTTGACGGGGGCGCTCATGAGTGAGCACGCGGATATGCCGATATAGGTGTCGCTGTTGTGAGGTGTACGTGAATAAGTGGCAACTATCAACCGTCTGCAGGGTATACTTTAGTATTTCCCAAAAGTTTAGGAGCACGTGAGGCGATCATCATCCAGATTAGGCAAAGTACCAAAAAGAGTAGGTGTACGTATAAATGTGCAATTGTCAGATATTGTACAATCCTTAAGCTAAAAAATACAAATCCATTATACAGCATTTGGTCCAAGAAAATAGTAAACTAGTGTCCACACAGATTCAAGGTCTACAACGAGATCATCATTGAAAGGTCATGAGCGAATGATCCATGGTCCTAGAGAGGAAGGGGCTTACCCAGAAGGACTAGGATTGGCAAGGAATACCCTGCCTCCACAGAAGCACACAGGCTCAAGTCGTAGGGACCGAATTGAAATACTACCAGATCGCTACTCCAGCGTCAACCCTCCGACAGCATCCCCAGCTCCTTGAACCTCTCTTTCACCTTCATCGCCTCTCCTACTCATACTATGACGTGGGACAGGTCTTAATATCGGGCTTTGCAACACCACAGATGCCCTAAGAGTTGGACTCGACGTCATACTTACAGGCCGTGGCAAGGATGCTGAATAAGAGCCACTGATAGTTGGGGAGGACGCGGCTGAACTAACATTCGAGCTGGGTATGCTCACAGGAATTGAGATGGGGAGCCTCCCGTTTCGTCCATTCATTGGAGTTGCAGTACCTGTGTGATTTTCCCGTAGATGGGACATGGAAGGAGAAACGGCTCGCCGTTTTGAAGCATTTGGATATGGATCAAAGCGATCTTCCACTGAAAAAGATCATATTAAAAAAGTGTGCTCTTCAAGACAAGTCAAAAACTGACGCTTTCGCTTATTGGAGCGGACAGCACTTGTCGTGGGTGGTGGTGTATATCTCCAATGATTCAATGGAGTAGAGACAGTGGAATTCATAGGTGAACCAGGAGGCTGCTCGAAATCAGCCAGGTGGCCAGCACAAAGAAAGGAAGTGACCAACTAAATCGATATCCATAGCTGCGGTCCCAAAACTCGAGCTCGCCGAGGTGCTCATAGTAAAATCCTCGCCGTTGACACTGCTGGAAGTGTGTGGTTTTTGAATAGCAATCGGAGCACTGGGGGCAAGAGCAGAAAAACCAAAGGAGGCGTCATCTATCTGTTCGTCATCATCACTAGGAGTGTCTTCTCTCTGCGTTTCTTCTCGGCCAGCTTCTTCTGGGTATCGGCCACGGTCTGCAGCTACTCGAGGAGTGCGAGGTGGAAAAGGGAGCTCTGAGCAAGAATGGATGAGCCTTTGAAAAGCAGCCTCAGATTTGACTTCATTCTCCTCGGGTCGCGACTCAGCTAAGAGATTTAAAATCCGCGGAGGTTTGAGCTGATAAACAGGTGTTAGCTGATGGAGGTGTGCCCAATTAGTATGAGCTCACAGGAAATGCAAGGCGTCGGCCAGGAAGAGGAGAGAATGGCTCCTGAACGTCCATAGCAACAGACAGTCGCCTACGAGGAGGCGTCAAAGGGGGCCGTGAGGCAAACTTTCCTTTTTGTTCTTCCGGTTTCGTCTCTATCGGTTTCAGAGGTGGTGTAGGATTCTCAGAACTTGCAGAAGAGCTGTCCGTCAGCATGCGGTCCTTGTCGCTCTCAGGCTCTTCGACAAACATCAGGCTACTCTGGCTTCGTCTCCTGGAATGAAGGGTGAAGGACGAGGCAAGGGGACTATGGAGACGACTTTCTGATAGATAACCGGACTTGGGAACCAAAATACTTGGTCTCCGAAAACGTTGTATCAAGACGTTAGGGTCATCGAGAGTCACAGATGAGGTTGTGGCCAGAGACGGAGAAGACGGAAGAGCAAAGTCAGTAGATGACGTCGGAAAGGAGGGTCTGGCGGCCTTGGGCATCAGATCCGTATGTCTAATATATACGAGTAGTAATCAGGAAGCTACGATGCTCTCAAATCAGGCTGTCAATTGTAATGCAAATGTATGAACAAGGATGTTCTATATATATGTGACGGTTGTCGTTACACGATAAGATGGTCACACGCCACCCCGATCACATTGGCATCCGATCCTTCTGTTCAGTGACGGGAAACAATTGCTTGTCCTACAGTGTAGGTTGATGTCAAAAGGAGAGCTAGTGAAAACTTCAGTCAAGACGGTTGCGACAAAAAAAAAACGAGAATGATTACTGAAAAGGCCTACTGTCCCCAGCGTGTATCCCGTACCCGTTCGCTATAAAGCATATGATATCGGTAAGCTCGTTCTTGTGCCGAACGCGACATGTCATTCTGACCTTTTTGGGATCACCTGAAAGGTAACCGCGTGTGTAAAAAATACGAGACAGAGACCAGGCTCCACAAGCTGCAGCAGCTATAATGGGATACTTCACAGCAGTAATAAGGGTTGTCACGTATACCGCAGGTAGATTCTCGAGGGTGTTTGCATGAGCACCTAATCGGTGACTGAGTCAATAGTCCACGATCATGGGAAAGAAAGCTCACGTTGAGCGCAATTAAAAATAAGAGCATCCCTGGAGGCTTCTACCTCGGCCTTTTCAGCGTATACTGTTCAATAGCGTGACATATCGTTCGTTGCACGAGAGTGTATAACTCACACTGAGGGTACTTGATACCAGACCGCTTCCTCCATTTAGAGACATTGAGGCTATGTCCTACCAGGACAAAAACTGTCGACAACAGAGATGCAGCAGCATACTCAAAACTAGTTAGAAATGGATCTTAAGACAACATTGCAAGGGGTACATCTAGCAGAAACACCTACCCATCAGGAAGAGTGAGGACGACGGGCATGTTTGAAAGGAGATACCTCTGAAACTTGTTGTTCAAAATTGCGGTTGTTGGTTCGACCGTGTGATATAAGGCAGGGTGCCTTTTATAATTGTTCAAAATTGATCTTGCAGTGGTTTCGGCAAGAGAGACGCGTCATCCCTCACTTGTCAAAAGAAGTAATAAGCCTTACAACCAGCTTACAAAACTGAGTCAACTGTTGCTTTGTCATCTTAGTCCTTTGTGCCGAGAGAACGCGTCGATAGCACACGTTTACGCAGAGAAACACACGTAGATTTTACGACGACGTTGAGTCTAAAAAAACGACGTCCGGCCCGCACGCACCCGGGTTTGGTAAAGCGGAAGTCATGTGACTATTCCAAAATTTCTAACTCATTGCGATTTCAAGGGGCGTTGAAAGTCGTTCGTCTGCCATGTCGAAGCGATCAGCGACTGAAGTATCTGACATTGCTTCGAAATCCGCGCGTACGATTCAGAATGAGACTGGTTCTAGCTCAAAACATGAAGACAGCAACATGGATGATATGGGAGAGTTCGAGGACGCTTGGGAAGATGAGATCGAAAGTGACGATGAGGTAGTTGATGCAGAGGCGGGTGGTAGAGAGGATGGTATTGCCGCAAAAACTTTTATCCTGCCTTCTTTCTTGTTTGTTGACGGTTTTGCAGGAATGGATGTCGACGAAGTAATGCCTGCCATAGAAGAGTCTGAAGAACCTGCTCCACCACCTAGTGTCTTCATTCCAGGTACTCACGTACTAGGAAAAGACGAGGTTTTGGAAGCAGATGATTCAGTTTATATCATGCGCCATTCTACAAATGTACCTTGGCCATGCCTTTCTTTTGACATTCTGCGAGATAACCTCGGTGATGAACGTCAACGGTACCCTGCTACTGCGTATATTGTCACAGGTACACAGGCAGACTTGGCAAACCGTAACGAAGTTGTCGTTTACAAGATGAGTTCATTGCATAAAACACAGAAGGATGGTAAGCAGAAGCATTCCTTCTGTAATAGCTCCCAGATCTGGAAGTGTTAAATTAGATGATTCGGATTCCGATGGCGATGATGATGACGACGACGATCATTTGGACGAGGATCCAATACTGGAATACCGTTCAATACCTCATCTTGGCGGTATTAACCGTATTCGAGCACAGCCCTTACCACCTTCAACCCCCCTACCACCAGTTTCCCACCCATATTACGTCTCATCATGGGCTGACACAGGAAAAGTCCATATTTTCGACGTGCGACCTCTGATCGAATCACTGGACGTTCCAGGATATACGTACGACAAGGCGTGCTCCAAAAAACCGATTTTCACAATTGAATCGCATGGACGTGCTGAAGGCTTTGCTATGGATTGGGCGTCCTCTGGAACAGCTTCCCTTCGACTTTTGACTGGGGACGTTCACTCCAAAATCTATCTGACCACCTCCACCCCTACAGGTTTTAACGCCTTATCCCAGCCATTCCTTTCGCACACATCAAGCGTCGAGGACTTGCAATGGAGTCCGTCCGAGCCCACCGTGTTTGCGTCATGTTCTGCCGATTGCAGTATTCAGATCTGGGATGTTCGAAGCAAAGGTCGTAAGAGTGTCGCGAGTATCGAGTCAGCCCACGAGAGTGATGTGAACGTGATCAGCTGGAATAGATTAACAAGTTATCTACTTCTCAGTGGTGGTGATGAAGGAGGTGTCAAAGCTTGGGATCTGCGTCATGTTAAGAAAAAAGGGTGAGTTGTACCGATTGCTACAGCCCATGATTTTAACAGGTGATATTCTAGGAGCAACCCTGACCCAAAACCCGTCGCAGCTTTCAACTGGCACAAAGCACCCATCACCTCAATCGAGTGGCATCCAACTGAAGACTCAATATTTGCTGCATCAGGAGCCGATGATCAACTGACACTGTGGGACCTCGCTGTTGAACAGGACGACGAGGAGACAGGGGCAATTGATATGCAAGACGAAAGCCGAATTGTACCCCCGCAATTGCTCTTTGTTCATCAAGGTCAGCAGGATATCAAGGAAATACACTGGCATCCCCAAATTCCTGGAACGGTCATTAGTACGTCAGAGAACAGGTTTGATATCTTCAAGACCATCTCTGTATAGTTCTCTGCAGGATAAAAACGCTACGGGACATACATCTAGTAGAGCCCGACACTGTTATTTGCTTTTGGGGCACGAATCTGTTGGCCATGGAAGTAAGAATAGATTAAGAACAGAAGCATAAGTTTCACGCATGCCTTGGATATATTTTTATGGATGAGGTCAGTTAGAACAGCATACATGTTTCGAATGTCGAGAAGATGTTGTCGAGCAATATAAAGTTGTTTCTCATCATGCTCCTTCAGGGCGAGCTAAAGAAGATATCATTGAGAGTTGTTTGAGATGAAAAAATTCCTACAGTATAATCCTCAATATTAGGATACTTCAATATTTTAGAGCATATTTCCCCTCTGGCGAGGTAATCTTGCCGCGGAGCATCGCGCAAATTGTAGGCACTTTCCTGCGCTCGATGAAGTTCGGCTAGAACCTCTAGGGGCCAGGAATCAGCATTCGCAGCAAGGTTCTACAAGACAGGGAAAGACCTTCTTGTATCTGTACGCCTTTGAAAGGGTAAGTTAAATAGATGCTTAAGAGAAGTTCAAGCAACCCCACCAAAGTTGTCGCCACTGAAGTATATGCGAGGTTAGAAGTTGGGATAATAGACGTTTATGGGGCATACTCTTCGATCCTGAAAAGAACTCTTTAGCCCTCATCACTTAGACACATAATAGCACATACTTTGGCATTGTCAATGTGACCCAAAGCTTAAGCTCATCCTAAAAGAGAACATGGGTCCGTTTCATTATCGCAAGGTTATATGAAAACAGAACCCACAATCATCCCTGCCATCTCTACGCACTCCTTCTTCACGACATCGTGCACTTTCTGTGACATATGCCGGTTAGCAACCATAAGGCTTGGAATCTTCGCATGATGGATATCGCTGTGTAAAGTCACGCCATTAGCCGGAGCGTCGTCATCTCTCTTCCGCTTTTTTTGAGCTGGTACATCAGTAGAAAGTTCTATGGGGGGAGGATATACAGTCGAATCGGTGAATTTTTCAGCATGAGACAAGTGGAAAGGTGAATCTCTAGTCAGGGTCGTTTGTACAAGTTGGTGAAGTTCCCTGTTGAAACCACAGTACTTAGCGCGTAAAACAGCTGGAATTGGCCTTGATATCCTCTTACAATATCTATTTGCAGTTCGCATGACCTTAGATACACCTCACATATACAGTATCTGACATACCTTGGCCGGGAACCTCTTGAAGACTATGTCGTCCGCCGTGTTTGCGGCCTCCTTCCTAAAGCCCTATTTGGACACGCTTAGTAGCTGGAAACCGATGCTTATCCCCTTAATATGATTACCTCAACCTTGGAAGCTAGATCGTTGTCCATGGACAGGTAACAGAAGAGGAAGAGACGCGTAACGCAATGATTGCACTCCAACGCGTGCCAATCCGAATCAATATTTGGTCTCGCTTGTACCTCACCCATTCACTCTTCCTTGTCGTTGAAATGACGACCCAGGATGAAAATGACGCGATCTCAGCGCTCACCGGCTTCTCTCTGAATCACCTCCTAGATGGATTGTCTTTACCAAATGGCACGTCACTGGCAAACCAGCTCGGTCTGAATGGAACTTCAGCCTTGAACTCAGGACAGATTTATAACGACAAATGGGACGACGAAGATGCTGTGGGAGCAGATCAAGGCCAAGACTGGGAAGATGAGATTGATAGGGAGATGCGTGAAGAAGAAGAATCTGAAGAAGCCTTGGTCAAACAGGAGACCCAGTCACCAGGTCTACGACAAAAGCAAAAGCGTGTCCGTGTGGTCAAGAGATTAGTAGAGCGCCCCAAAACTGTATACGAACGCTTCCCTGCATTCGAAAAAGACAAGATACTAGATTTCAGTGAACTTTTCAAAGGATATACAGTTCGGAAATCTCGGCTAGGCAAACGACCTTTTAATGGTATGTCATACATCTACTCGACCCCCACGGGTCATTCACAACCTCAAATTATAGTGGAAACTGTATATTCTCGCAAGAAGGAGGTTCCTAAAGGATTTCTGGATGCAGTGGTGGGGGATACAAAGCGTCAAGTTGAGAACAAGCGTGTTGAGGATGTGGTCTCAGCTGGAAGTGTCGAGCTTGACCTTCGTAGGGCTCTCGAAGTGCGTCTCGCTTGTGTTTATTCGAAGGAAGATCCTGATTTTTCTAGTCTCGCGACAATACTGAGGTTCCAATCAAATTGCCACTTCATGACCGTACTTTCGATCTTGTCCTTCTTTCTAACTGGGAAGACCAAATTGTATACGAACCGGACCCCTTTTCTGCTGGTTCGACCCCTTCCATGGAACACAACCTTACAACACCCGTGAATAAGGTTTTGGAATCTGGTGCATGGACACAAAGCATCATCTGGGGCCCCAACGCACCGTTCAAAGATTTCACTCAATTAGAATTCAATCATGAAGATGACATCAATCCCGAAGAACGTAATGGTAGGGTATCAACGAATTGAAACGTTTCATTACTGACAAAATACAGTTGAGACTGTTCGACCCCGTAAACGCCACAGAATGGACGGTGGCCCTGCTCGTGATAAGTTCAACATCTCCAATGACCATTTCTATGAAGTGGCGAAAGAAGGAGGCCGTCATCGCGTGCGACAAACATTCGGGCAACTCACGGTTGAACACGCCTACCCAGCTCAGAAACTTCAACTTCCCTTTGTAATTGAATTCAACCACGTGGTACTGCTTATTGAAGTAATACCTTCTCTAGTACAAAACCCGTTTATCAAAACAAGAAGCCCGCTCATTCCATCGCCCTGCCCTTCAATTTCCTTCAAATATTGAATTGCGGTTCAGCAAGGTTCGTACCGCAAAGAAAAAGAAGGACAAAGCAGGCAGAAAGATAGGTAAGGGAGGTAATGTTGGTGAAGGGTTACACAGGACGGCCGATCTGAGCCTGAAGGATACCAGTAATTTTGTCATATGGGAATATTCTGTAAGAGCTGATTCTACATGATTATATTGTAAACAGGTGCTTACTTGTATCAAGGAAGAGCATCCCCCCACCCTACCGAACTTTGGAATGGGAAGCGTCCTGGTCAACTATTATCGCAAGAAAGATGAAAAGGATGAACACATCCCCAAGGTGCGCTAAATCTCCGGGTCTTTGCGAATCTGTTAACAGCCTCATAGTTTGACCTCGGTGTACCGTTCGTTCTTGAGCCCCAAGACGAATCGCCGTTCATGAAATTTGGTTATGTTGAACCTGGGACCACGATACCAGCTCTCTATAACAATCTTATCCGAGCACCTTTGTTTCGACATAAGCCTTATGGAACAGACTTTCTTGTTGTCAGGTACGAAGACTTCCAAAGCTCATTTATTTCTCGCATCAAGATGAAACAATTTCTAGGAATACCGTCAAAGGCGAGACAAGATACTTTTTGCGAGACATCAAGAACCTATTTGTCATTGGGCAAACATATCCTGTCACTGAAGTACCGGGTCCGCATTCTCGCAAAATCACAAATACCATCAAATACCGCTTGCAGATCATTGCATTCAAGTTGCTCAAGAAGAGTCAGGGGGAACGCCTCAAGATTTCTCGATTAATGAAATATTTTCCAGACCAAAATGAGTTACAAATGAGGCAGAGACTCAAAGTATGACTCCTTTATTATACAACATACATTGCTCACGTTGAACAGGAATTTATGGAGTACCATAGGCGAGGACCTCATCAGGGATTTTGGCGATTAAAATCTGGATGGACAATACCCAGTGATTCAGACATGCTCAAAATGGTTACACCAGAGCAAGTGGTTCTGACAGAAAGCATGCAAGTTGGTCAGCGCCATCTCCAAGACTCAGGTTACAGCCAAGTGACAGACGTTGCGGACGGTGACGAATCCAAGCTTTCAATAGAGCAACAACTCGCTCCTTGGATAACCACCAAGAACTTCTTGTTCGCTACCCAAGCAAAGGCAATGCTTCGGTTACACGGTGAAGGTGATCCTACTGGTCGTGGGGAAGCTTTCAGCTTTATTCGTATATCAATGAAGGATATTTTTGTAAAAGCAGGCGAAGATTATGATCAGAAAATGGGTACGCTGAACTGTAAACTCTCTGTCGGATAACAAAATTGACACTTTGCAAGCCGAGGCTGAGAACCGGCCCAAGTCGCAACATCGATACAACGTCGCGGAGCAACAGTCAATCTACAAATCCGAAATTGAGCGAATTTGGAAGGCCCAATACGATTCCCTCAGCCGCAAGGATGCACCACAGTTAACAGCGGAAGACGAGGCGCGGTATAATAATAACCAAATATCACAAGCAAATCATCGGGACTCTAGACCACCTTCTCCATCGTTTAGTCGAGCCTCGTCAATAGACCGCGATCGAGAAATGAGTCTAGGGCCCGAGGGAACCAAGAAAGTTCTACGAATCAAGAGATTGGTTTGTTTTCCGGTGTTGACAGACTTTGTTGAACCTCATACACCTTCACGCCAGGTCGATGGCATCTGGAAGTATGAAATTATACGGGATCCGGCGGTCATCCGTGCATATGTGCGCAGCAGACAAGCTATTGAGGAGGAATCCACTCTTGCTGACAGTCTGGCACCCACGGGTGATGCTGATAAAGACAAGCGTGCCAAAAAGAGGTAATTGAGTTTCCTCGGCTTGTAGAACATTCTTGACAATCCTTTACAGACTCGAGGAAGAAATCGCTCGGATGAAGAAAAACCAGGAGAGACGACTCCACCGAAAGAACGCCAAAATTGTCAAGGAGGGCGGAACGCCTATGCAGCTCAATCGGCCTATTAAGCCCGATACGACGGTATGAGAATTGATGTATAGCGAGTCATGGCCCTGATTTTGTTACCAGAGACGCTGTGGTCACTGTGGGCAGATGGGCCACATGAGTATGTCGATGTCCCCACCGGTCCGGTCGCATAACTGATTTGCGCGAATTATAGAAACCAATCGGAAATGTCCTCGTTGGGCCGAGTTCAACAGCGGCACGGCACCTGCTACCCCGAAAGTTTCGGGCTCTGCTACAAGTCCTCCGCCAGTTGCGGCAGGTCTGCCCAATTTAGGATTTAATCGGGGTCCTTCGACTTCATTTGGACATCCAGTCGCCGTTCCCTCACCCCTGGCCATGAGTCCGCCTATGTCTGGTATGGATGAAGATCCAATTCCGCCGACACCGTCTGGTCTGAATCCCAAGATCAAATTAACTCTCAAACGTTCATAGTGCTACCCTCCTCACCGCTTATTTTATGCTTGTTATGAATCAACAGTCAACTCATGGACCTTACCACATGCAAAGGTATCAAAGTCAATTTGTACACTAGTATAACATGTACAATGGTTATTGAAGTTTATAGCATTTTGAACTATGCACAAGGAGAAAGTGACCAAACCGAAGTGTCAGGGCCGTAGAATATTGGAATGGATGAGTAAGTACATCAATAAGTAAACGAGTGGTGTAAGAGTATCTGTTAGAGGCTAAGACAAGCCTCTTCTATTTCAGCTCAAAAGGATCCGGGTGGTCCTCCCTAAACTTTCTGTTGATAGAGACAATCAAGTCAAGAATCACTTTTGCGTGACGTTTCCTGTCTTCGGAGCTGATATCTCCCACGCGATTCTCCAACTCGATTTGTCCAAGCTCCCTAGTCAGCTTATCAGCCTCACGTGTATTGAGCGCAGGTGAGGCGATGGAGCGGAGACTTGGGAGAATGGTCTCAGCTGGAGAAGCTGAGCGCGCCGATGAAGTACTAGGCGATGACGAGCGCGATGGTGGTGAAGGCATACCAAACGAGCGATGCAGCGGCGGAAGTTTGTACTCGGCATCACCATCTGTAAGGAGAGGATATAATGAGTGACCCTTGGAAAGGGAAGGTATAATAGAATCGTTGGGTTCTGTTATTGGTCCGCCACGATGGTGAGGCACGGGAACTTTGACTTCCAACGGCCCTGGTCGTCGGGATTGAGAACCGGGAATGGACTTGAGTGGGACAACAGTACGCATGGTCTTGGGCATAAAGTCGGGTCGCGCAAGATGTGGGACGGGGGGCGCACCCCTGGAACCGTGCAGGTAGTCGAAAGCGACGGTATCAGGCATAGAGAGGGATACCTGTGGGGGGGTAGTATTCACGGGGGTAGAAACGGTGGAATGAGGGGAGCCACTTTCAAGGGGTGGTGTCGGATGATGATAATGAGAGGGGAAGGAAGAGTGTGATGTATGAGTATACTTCCCCGGTTGTCGGCGGCTGTGTGAATTGTAATCATGATTATAGGACGCCGAGGGGTCATTTATGCCCCCGTACATGTTGCCGTACTGGTTTGGTTGTACCGGGGGATGGTGATTTGATCTCGTCAACTGATAGGAATTGTGGTGAAATTGCGCTGAGGGGGTGGAAGGGGAATAAGCATGGTCTTGCTGGAAGTTGGAGTTGCTGGATGGTATACCAGGCATTCCAGCGAGCCCTAACTGACCGAGTGTGACGGGATCAAAGTATGTCTCGGGAGAAAAAGGTTGAGGTAGATTGTGTGAATTATTTGATTGAGAAGCGGAATGGGGGCGTGCGTTTCCCGCGACGTCTCGCCCCAAAGTCACAAGAAATTCATTTACGGCAGCGAGTTCTGCGGGTGTTCGTATGTCGAGAGAAACAGATCGAGGATTGAAGTTATTTGTGGGATGGTTACTATTATGAGAATATGCGATGTCTTCCAATCGCTGCGCCATGCCTAAGTCCTAAATTTAGAGACCCATAAAAAGTCAGCATGTAAGCAAAAGCACTTACGCGGATCATAAGAGGGCGCCACTTTTCGTTTCTTCATATCGAAAATGAATTCGTCGAAATAATCGTGAGTCCTCTTGGAACCAGTCGCAATGGATGCCTCATGCTGTACGTTTTCCCAAGAGGACAACTGCGTATTCTGAAAAAATGCCTCGTGCGAGTTGGTTTGATGTATGGGAGGCTCCGGAGAAGGAGTCGACAGGATACCCAAATGAGATCCTAAGAAGAGCATAAGTAATGCATTGAATGGAGTGACGGGCGATGGACTTGCCATCGGAACCCGTGGATGAATGGGATTTGGACCGTGGAACAGGACCCCTGAGAAACGAGGTACTTGATGGAGATTTAGAAGAGGTGCTCCTGTTATCAACAGAGCGGTTCGTAGGCTCCCCGCGGACTCTGGATACGTATGCAGGATCAATGACAGTTATAGCTTTGGAATGTTTGTGCTGTTGATGATGCTCCTCGGTATGAATTTTTTCGTGTTTCTTGAGATCCTGGGGACGCTTGAAAGACTTTTTGCATATCTTTGATTGAACGATTAATGCAAATGAACATGACGGAGAGAGAAATAACTTTCAAGTACCTCGCAGACGTGAGGCTTGAGGGGAGTGTGAACTGATTAGGGGTGAGTGAGCGAGATGGAATGAAAAGGGGAGAGCAAGACGGACCTCGGAGATGGCTGGTGATATGGTCGCGTTTTGCACAAGAAGTGCCACAGTCCCTCCACTTGCAAGTCAGACAGAGGTTGTTGGTGCTCTTGCGGCCAATGTGGTCGTTGCAGAGATGATTGTAGAGGGCCTCTGGGTCGGGGAATTGGAGGACACAATCGACCCACTGGCAGCGATGAGCAGGAGAGGGATCTGGAGACTGGGCCTTTACTGCAAGAGGGGACGGCGGGGCAGTCATGTGGTAGAACCAAGGAAAGGCCTCGAAATCTGTTGAGGCAAACATGATGTTTTAAGCCAACGTCCGCCAAGCCGATCGCACCGCCAAGCCTCCCTTGGCGCTTCTCCGGGGTCCTCCGCCAAGCCCACTTGGCATGCCAAGACAAGATTTACATATTCAGAATTCGTATTTACGCATGTTCTACTCGTTCGTCCTCCACATTCACCCGCAGCACCTTCACCCATTCCTGGTAGTTGAAGTTCCCCTGTCGGTCACTGAAAGTTCCCTCCAGCAGCCGATCAATCTGCAGTCCAAAATCAGTTTCTCGCAATCCCTCAATAAACCTTTCCAAACCTCGTCTTTGTCCATCCGTTCCCCAACCTCACCCAGCCACTTCCGCATCTCGGCGACCTTCACCATCCCCGTGTCGTTCTCATCAAACGACTCGAATGCCTCCAGCAGCTCCTTTTCCGTGTCAAATTCAAACAGTCGTTCACTCATCATCGTAAGAAACATTGTAAAGTTGATTCCCCGATCTTCCGAGTAAGCCATCCGACCACCACCGGGTCTTGCACTCAGTAGTTCGTCCAACATTTGTTTCGACGGTGTGATTCCTTTACCACAATGAGTATCTGCCTCATCTACGGCCCTTCAACGCACCGAGGCTCGAGAAGATCTCTTTCAAGTCGTCTTCAGTCACCCATCCATCCTTGTCATGGTCAATCAGTTGAAAGGCCTCTTTGAACTGCTGAATCTGCGGGGGCTTGAATAATGAAAACACCCCTGAAGGCTCGCGTCGTGCACGCGACTTGTGCGTCTTGGGCAGCTTTGTTGGGGTAACATTAGGTGACAGATACTCTGGGTATCGCGACATGGTTATCGTGGTTCGAAACCAACAATGCCAAGGTCTGGTGGCTGTGCGTACATCATCAATGATTCGGTCGATCTCTCGGTTGTCTCTCGGTCTCTCAGGAAGAGTGAGGTACTTATATGTACATACCAACACAATTTCATGGTACATATGTAAGGAAGTTGTTTCGCTTAAACATGCCTTGAGAGTTTTCGCAAGCGAAGCCGACACCATATTGTCATCTCTTGACAGCGTCAGGTTGTGATCTTTTTGGAATACGTTCTCCACATCAGCCACAAGACCCATGATTTTGGAAGCCATTTGAAGATTGCAAATAATGTCGAGTTTGCCCCAGTACTCAGATACAGGGGCGGGGTCTTCTGTAACGCTCTCGACACAACCTGTTTCGCGAAAACGTCGGCAGGCACTGAACCTGGTGCCTGACTGGCAAAGATTCGCTTCATAATATTCGGAATGAAGTCACGATAAAGAGAGCCTTCCGGCAGCTTGAAGCGCGCACTGCCTTTATCAGATATGTTTGACTGGACTCCACCTGGTGCCACATGGAAGACGGATATGTTGAATGGTCTGCATTCCATTGAAAGAACATCGCTAATGCTCTGCACGGCGGCCTTTGACGCACAGTATATGCCATTCCACGGAGTGGCACTAGGCATGTTATTAGCACAGTGTTAACCAGCAAATACTGCAAAAAAAATTACATCTCCCCAACGACAGACCCAATGTTCACAATTACCCCGCTTCGGCGTTTTGCCATGAAAGGGATCACTGCTTTCGCCACGCGGAGTATAGAGAATGTATTCGTGTCAAAATTGGTCTTGACATCCTCAATAGTCTGGTCGATCAAAGGACCTTACTGAGAATTGAATAATAGACATGCACGAAAGACTGTTGCTTGACACGCACCTGCGCTAAAGTAACCAGCGTTGTTGACCACAATATCGATCTTTCCTTCAGCCTCAACAATACGTTTCACCACACCCTCCACACCAGCATCGTCAGTCACATCCAAGGCGAACTTCTCGATTGATGCGTAAGAAAATTCGCCGATGGTCTCAACCTTCCGAGACGTTGCATAGACTTTGCACCCTTGCCGAGCAAATTCATTGCAACTTTAGGAATCAGCCGTGAGCTCGGACCATTGAGCTTTCATAGACATACAGTGCAAATCCGATGCCACCGGTAGAACAACCTGTTACTAAAACGACTCGGGACATGACAGTTAAAGGAAATGGGTAGATCAGATCTGTTGCCGACTAGTGCATTCTTATCTAGTTGTACCATTTACTTGCCGATTCCTGCTATTGCTATAGATCATTGGTGTTCCGCAGACCAGAATGCGATGGAGTTGACAAGTAAGTAAGAGAACTCGAAGTAACTTCTACGATCGATAGTTATTGTTTGATGAAGCGGAGATGGCTCGTTTATAAAAAGTATTTGTCGCCCAACACAATCTCTTTCTTTTTCTTTCCTCCTCTCATCTCTCTTTCTTGTTGCACATTCACATACTACCCTCTTTCTATCAGTATCTTGACAGTGATGATCCTCTTTCGCAAATCGTTAACGCAGGTCGTAACATCTGTCCTCTGCTCCACCGTTGCTGTACAAGGCATGGTACCTGTTCGGCGAGCTACGGTGTGTAATGGACATGCAGAACTATGTGGCAAGAGCTATGGCGCAGTATCCTATGTCGGGAGTCATGACTCATATGCTATTCAAAACGGTACCTCCAATCGTAAGTCTCCATTCATGTCTTAATCGTCCTTCCTACCGTTGCTGATCATTCTTCAGTCGCGGCTAATCAAGATCAAAGCAGTATGTCATGTCGGCTTGTCATTACCTAGTCTCTCATAAAGTCAGTAACGACACAACTAAACGATGGTATACGTATGCTTCAAGTACAAGCTCATCTGCAGAATGGTGTCATCAGATTGTGTCATACGAGTTGTGTGAGTCTATCAACCTCATTTTCTCCCTCTATACTGATGAGTTGCCTAGTCTCTCTATGATGGCGGAACATTTGAAGACTATCTAAAGACTGGTTCGTCATTCTCCTGCACTCGGTAGTGATACATTGACAACGCTCCGAAGTTAAAACATGGCTGGATGCAAACCCTAACGAAGGTGTGTCCTCTTATAAACGTCCTCGTGCACTATCCTCATCCGGTTCTGGCAGTGCTTTCCATACTAATTGTTAACATTGACAATCAGTCTGCCTCGACGTTTGGCTCGGTGTACAGTAGTGCTGGTGTAGACACTGTATCATACGCACCCCAAACGAGCCCGATGCAGGCATCGGAATGGCCCACCCTTGGTTCTATGATTGACTCAGGGAAGCGTCTTGTGACTTTCATGGATAATCAAGCAGACCTCACGACCGTCCCATATATCATCGATGGTTGTCAATTTGTTGTTTCGTCCTTCAAAATTATTCTAACTACCACCCTCACAGAATTCACCAATGTCTGGGAGACCGCATTTGATGTGATTGATCCCAGCCTTTTCGATTGTGCGGTCAATCGTACCAAAGGTGACACGACGACGCAGATGTACCTCATTAACCACTTCCTTGACACATTGTTGTTCGGCCAGCCAGTCCCTGACGTCGCAAAAGCCAACATTACCAATGCTGCATCTGGTGCAGGCTCCCTTGGAGAACACGTGAATACTTGTACATCTGTTAACAGACCACCTAATTTCCTACTTGTGGATGTAAGTATATCACTATTCTGGTTGGCAAGATGCTCATTCTTTCTGTCAAGTTCTACGAGTACGGTGGCGGATCTGTCTTTCAAGTAGCCGCAAGCATTAATGGTGTGACTTATGCTCCGACCACTCCCATTGCCACGCCCTTGCCCGCGACGTCTGGTTCCACTGCTCAAGATAGCAGTGCCCCGCCCACATCACCTAACATGTTCATGATGGAATTCATGTTACTTGCCACTGGCATCATTTTCGGTGCATATGTTGTCATCTAGTCATACTCGCGATAAGTAGTTCACACTCACAATGCACTTACTATCCAATCGTTTGGACTTACGTATATCTTCACTAATATACCTCACACCGGATTGCATGCATTCAATACCTCAAGGAATTTCATCGCTTCCTTTCTAAGCGCCACTTGTACACTCGCGGTTTGTATGTCTCATCGTTTCTTTTCGAAGTTTGCTTCGGCTTGCCCCTCCGCGCGTCAATCTCATCCTCATCCTCCTCTGAATCTGAATCCCCTTCAACTTTCTCGGCCCCCTGAATCTTCTTCCGACCACCTTTGCCCATCATGGACCGTTGCATTTCAAACTCTCTTTGGGCATATCGTAACTGTCGATCTCGCACCAGCCGAGCTGCTAGTTCTTTGAGGAGACGTTGTCGTTCATCGCCCGGCGCCACCTCGTCTTGCACTTCATCGAAGTCTTCAGGTGGATACTTTGGCCTTGGAAATTTCTTCGCTGAGGTCGATTTCCAGCCCAAGTCTGGCTCCCCTTCTTCCTCCATGTCGGCATCTACTTTTTCAGAGGTTGACCCTGAACTTCTTATTGGCCGGTAGTTGTGGGCTGAGAACATTTTCAGTCAATAATGACTGCAACCGTATTTGTATGAGATAATGTACCTTCAGCCTCATTTTCTACAAATACAATGTGCTTTCCTTTCTGGCGGCTGGATGTGGAACGCCCAGATATTATACCAGCATCTCTGAGAATTTGCAATTCATCCTCTTCAAGATCATTTCCCATTTGTTCATCCAAAAGATCGGGTTTCATCAAATCTGCCATTTCGGTCAATTGGCTTTTTAGTTTGTCAATTTTCTGCAAAAATTTTGAGAATGAATCGCGGAATACAAAATGGGGAAAGCGTACTTTTAGCCCTGCCGCTCGCATAGTCCGTACATAATTCTCATCTTGAGTTTTGAGTACTTTGACTATGTCGGTTGGGAGAGCAACGTTGCCCCGATTCTTAATGTGTACACCATCCTGAGGACAAGTAAGTGGGAGTACATGAAGAAAATGACATTGAACTTGCCTTCGTCCTCTCGTTCCGCATAGAAAAGTAGAATTCATCTTTATTTTTCTCTGCAGCCTTTTGCCTAAGACGCGTTAACTTGTCCTGCTTCGAGTGATAATCCCTGGCACGTTTGACATAATCAGCATGCTTCTCGAGGATTCCTAGCTTAGTTCTGTGCGCTAGCTGGGAGCGCTCTTTATGGTTTCGACGGTGGATGGAATTTCGTAGAGAAGAAGTCATGGGCTGTGTGACAAGAAGTGTGACAGGTGAGTTTCTCAAAGATCGTCTCAAAAAAGAGGTGTATTTCCTCGCAATTTCCTGTTGAAAATAAAAATATAACTCGCTTCACTATAAATGAGCTTTCAGCATTTCCGTTTGGGAGAGATCTCCCTCCACCAGCCTCTTCCCCCGCATCTCGCACACACTCAGGGCGCCCCTGCATCGTCCACCTCCACTTTCTCCGCTACCTTGAACCCCTCGACCTCCTTTCCTAATTCCTCAAAACCTGCAGGCCACACAAAGCAGCCCTACGGAGCTGGTGACTCTGAGGATGGCTACACTCTTGTCTTTCCCAATCTAGCCGCCTTCAACGAATGGCGTGCCCATGAAGAGGAACGCCATGTCGTTGAGTTTGTCAAGGTATGTTTTCTCGGACTGCGATTTCTCAGCTGATCTCTACACCATAGGGGGATACACACGGCAGTAAAGCCGTACCACCCCGATTCAAAGATCATACCAAATTGGTTTGTGCAAGGCATTCCAGGAGTGGTAGGAAAAAATATATAAAGAAACACCCGGAACGGGTGCGAAAGGTTCCTAGCCGCAAAGTATGTCGTGCTGTTTAATGCTACATACGGTACTGATTATAGCATCAGCTTGAAGGAACGGGTTGTCCGGCTTCTATAAGCTACAAGACTTATTTTGATACAGAAGAAGTTCGTGCATGCTGTAGGGCTTTTTTCAGTCACAATTCATTCAGGACTCATAATTCCATGTTCAGATTGTTCCCAGCATTCTCATGAGATAGGACCGGCAAATCTACCGTTTACTAGAAGAGGACGCAAGGCTGCACAGGCGGCAGCAAAAGAGCGTCGAAATGAAACGGTGATCGCGGATACTTCGACGACAACTGCTTCAACCGATACCGCCATCAATACCGTCGTTGATCCATCGTCGTCGTCTGCACCTCCACAACAGCCCGCAAATATGTTCTCGTCCTCTGTCTCGATGATAGCTCCATTGCCCGGGCAATCACAGCCTCTTTATGCTCCCCCTCAGCCAATTCCCTATCCTCCACCTCAACAGTTTGCCCCGCCTCCTCCGCTTATGCACCCTGGCATGTCTCAGGATCGATGGGAAAATATGGCAACACTTTTCAACTCTGTACGCGAACATGCTCGAGTATTTGAATATCCCAGCGTAAGCGTCGCGGCATTGGAGACAGTATTGATCAGGCTGTATCTCGAGAGTCCTGTTCCGCTCAGTGCGCAACCTTCAATGGCAGCAATCATTCATAACACGAGCGCTTCACAACAATTGCAGTCGACACCGGCTCAAGCTAACAGTTCCACAAATGGGGGAAGTACTTCGGATGGGACGAGCAGTGAAGATAGCTCATAGGTTTGATGGTTACCCGGATGCCTTTCGGAATTTGTACATATAGCCCCTATTCTCTTCTTTCACCGGAGTATTTAACTGATAAGAATGATATTGAATACACACGTGCTCCTTGATCATGACGCATACCATCAACCGAGTATATATCTATGTGCCCGTAGTCCCAAGTTCGACTTCTTTGTATCTCCGTCTGATACATCATGTCTGCCTTCCACTTTGCGAAACAAGCGTTTGGTCGCGAGAAACCCCGTGTGCGCTACCTCTCACAGTTCACTGATTTTGATCGTTTCATCCGAACCTTTCTCCAGTCCTCGATCACAGATTGGGTAGATATTCTCACATCGGATAGCATCGAAAAGATCGACGAGGAAACATACGATGGGTGCGTCTCTGCTCGTTGAAAATCTCGGCAAACTCATCTGTTATAACAGTATTCCGGAACTTGTTGATTCTATCAACCTCCAGGCTGCTGGGTCAGTTATTTTGGAGTAGAAGCTCTCAATCTTTTTGATCCTATGTTTGCAAGGCCGGCTGAAGCCTCCAGAGCGATACGTAAAAAGCTGAAACATGGAAATGCGCATCAACAATATCGTGCTCTCGTCGTGAGTGTCTATCCTATACAAATGGCCGTAGTTGTATTGACTGTTTGGCCTAGATCTTGAAGGCTCTTGTAGAGAATTGTGGCACCAAATTTACCTGTACGAGATTCCGTCTTCGTTGATCAGTTCAGCTGATTTTTTCACTAATACAGCGAGTTTTGCGGATGGGCAGCTAACGGATGCGATAAAGAATCTCTCTGCCGATCACACTGCAGATAAGAAGGTTCGCCAGAAACTCATGGCAATCCTTACATCCTGGCAGGAACAGTTCAAATCGGATCCTTCAATGTCGGCAGTGGCAGGATTGTATAAACAGTGCATCAGAGAAGGAAGGTATCAAACTTATCAGAATGTGGTGCATCTTGTAGGCACGGAAAATAACAAGAAGGAGCAGGCAAAGGCAAGGAATGCAGAAGGCGAGAGACAACAAGGATCACGTCAAAACGTAGGGAATCAGTTTGTGTTCGAGAAGGTGCAGACCATTTTTGACAAGACCAAGTATTGATCTTAACGCCTCGAAGTAGGACAAGCCCAAGGTCCTGACCAGCATCGTGGAGGCCTCCCAGGCGTCCAGCAATCTCATGAACGCTATGACAGTCAGTTTATCTTTTTCTTCCACGTATCCCATCCCGAGCGTGTCGTAGCTCTTCAATCCGGAAACAGATGACATACGAACGAATCAACGTATTCAAGAATGCCTGAAGAAAGCTAAGCAAGCCAGGGAACCGGTTATTCAGTACATCCAGGCAAGTTTTCCTGTTATGTCTACCCTTTCTGTCGGTTTTCTCATCTACACTGATGTACCACAGTTGGTAGAAAACGAGGAGCTGATTGGGACCTTAATAGAGACAAATGAACGAATCATAGCCGCACTGGAAAAATATGACAGTATCGTCGCGGGTAAAAGCTCAGAAAGCTCAGAGGCCACAGACACTTTGGCTGGTAACCTCGCTTCCACGCACATTACCTCTGATAGTGTTACCGAAAGGAATCATAATCCACACGACCTGCAGGGCCGAAGCGTTGCTCATGAGTCCGACATTGAACTCCACCCAGACCTTCGAGACCTGGATTTTGGCCCACTAGGAGCATCCTCCAACAACTTACCACGTCCTCTACAACCTTCCACCTTATCCGATGAGGATGAAGCACCAAGGAGCAATGATCGAGGTTCGCTCTCCGACTTTAGCGATTACTCGTCGGACGAAGAGACCCACGCAAGTGGCATGTCTTCACGTAAACAGGGCCGGAAGGACTATACCGACATGGTTAACAGATTAGATGGCGAACCTTATGAATCTCGGACTCCCTTGACCAAAGAAGTCACAGGGGATGATCCTTTTGCTGACCCATTCGCTGATGAAGTGGTGGTAGGACCGTCCAAGAAATGGTAATAAGGTAGGATTTAGGATGGAGAGCTATACTGGTACTGGAATATGGACTATTTAAGAGTCGTTTTTAGGGTTACATAGGGCTATCAGAGTCAATGCTATTCTGAAGGTTATCAGCTCGAGACATGAGACAACGTAACACCTAAACCCATTCAAGTATTCCTCTGCCATTTTGAGGACCGACCCAGAAAGGCTTCAAAGTTTCTGGCAGACGGATCTTGGTGATCTCGCCCCGTTCGTCGAATACTGCGCCATTTTCAAGCAAAGCGACGATGAGCCGCGGAACAGCAACCGCTGTTCCGTTTAATGTATGTGCAAAAGGAAGAGCCGTTGTTATAGACATTGTATGTGGAATTTCCGTGCCTTGAGGTGGCAGTCGCCGATAGCGAATATGTAACCGTCGTGCCTGATAATCCGTACAGTTGGAAACTGATGTGACTTCACCCCAGCTGCCTCGTCCTGGCATCCACGCTTCCATATCATATTTTCGATAGGCACTAGCACCAAGTTCCTCGGTTGGCATATCAAGGACTCTATATGTCAGGTCAGACAAGGGACGAAAAGGGTTAATAGTTTGGTTGCTTACCTATACGGGAGACCAAGTCCATCGAGTATGCTTTTCTGGATCTCAACCATCTCTATCATCATCGCTTCACTTTCAGAATCCGTAGTCACAGCAAAGAGCTCCACTTTAGTGAACTGATGGACCCGGTAGAGGCCACGTGTATCAGCCCCCCGCGCACCTGCTTCTGCTCTGAAAGAATGCCCAAGTCCGACCACCCTGAATGGCAATGCTGATGACTGGAAGATTTTGTTAGCGAACATTCCTGCCAGGGGTATTTCAGACGTGCCCGAAAGCACCAGTTCAGGAGATGCGGGAGGAGTGTGAATGCTATACGTTTGCTGCAAAGGAACGTCGGAGTGATCACGCGGCAGGAAACCGCAACGATTGGCAATATCGGAACGAACAACGTCTGGAGTGGTGATTGGAGTGAAACCCCGCTTAAGAGCAATAGACATGGCATAATTGGTCAGAGCTATCTCCAGTAACGCCGCTTCATT
Organism: Termitomyces sp. MG145; assembly: GCA_003313055.1. Lineage (NCBI taxonomy): Eukaryota > Fungi > Basidiomycota > Agaricomycetes > Agaricales > Lyophyllaceae > Termitomyces > Termitomyces sp. MG145. The sequence continues at coordinate 12,479 of QGOB01000042.1, read as the reverse complement.
TAGTAGGTAGTACCAGGAGGAGCCGGTCACCGTTGAAGCACTTTCGAGGTCAAGGAGATCAAACTTTCCGCAAATCGCTACATGATCCCGCTGAGGGTCCGCGGGTATAGGAGAAGGACCGCATGTGTCGAGTGTGACTGCAGCAGATTCGGGTCCTAGTGGACTCTCCGGATGGGTGTCGTTGGGTATAGCCAGGGCAAGAGCAAGGAGTTCAGCTTCTACTACCCCAACATCCGCTTCAAGTTGATTGACCTCAGTTTTGAGACGTGTAGCCTCGGCGAGTGCTGTCTGCTTTGCCGCAGCATCCCCGTTTCCAGATGCCCTCCGTATGTCTTCTCCAACAATGGAGCGGGCGTTTCGTTTAGCATTAAGATCGTTCAGTAGACGTTTGTACTCTGTATACATGCGAGCAACATGGTCAATGGCGCCAGCAGGAAGCGGAGCTTTTCGGTTAATTGCATTGTTAGACTTTTTTACGACATTTTCTGCGATGGCACGGTAGTCTATTCGTGGATCAGGAAGAGCAGGAGATGAGCGAAGGTGAGGAGGTGCTTTGGGCGAGTAATGTCGGCATCTTTTGGCTCAAGAACACGGGTAAGCAAAGTATACGAACAGGCATCATGAGAGCTCACCAGTAGAAGTAATGAGAGGCGCCCATGAGGTTGAAATTGAACAACGGGAAAACATCCTTCGAGTCGCAATTTCCAAATTTCTCGTTACCAAAAATGAAATTCACGCGTCACAGTATTTGCTTACACAAATAACACCTTTGTCACTTGACCGTGACACAACGCGTCCATTTAACATCCTACGATGGCCGGCGGTACCTCCAAAAGCGCGACAAAGCCCGCAGAAACCCCTTATGAGCTTCCATGGTACATATGTATTATTAACAATATTTCAGTTCTGGTTGATTTTTCTTACAGGGTAGAAAAATTCCGGCCACATGTGCTTGATGATATTGTTGGCAACGCTGATACCATTGACCGTCTCAAAGTCATTGCTAGAGACGGAAATTGCCCTCATATAATCATATCTGTGAGAACATGACAAATTCACGCTGCCAGCTACCTAATGCCAGAGTTCTAGGGTATGCCTGGGATTGGCAAGACGACAAGCATACACTGCCTTGCTCATCAACTACTCGGTGATGCATACAAGGAAGGTGTTTTAGAACTCAATGCATCGGATGAACGGTATGTAGCAGACTTCTTTGTCCAATTGTCTCCTCTTGACTTGTGTGGTAAACGCAGAGGTATCGACGTTGTTCGAAACAAGATAAAAGCATTTGCACAAAAGAAAGTGACCTTGCCACCGGGTAGACACAAGATCGTTATTCTTGATGAAGCTGATAGGTGCACCTTATCCCCATGAATTTGATATGCAGCTGACAGGAGCTTCTAGCATGACTGCGGGTGCTCAACAGGCACTCCGGCGAACGATGGAAATATATTCCAATACAACACGATTCTGCCTTGCTTGTAACATGAGCAATAAGATCATTGAGCCTATACAGAGCAGATGCGCGATCTTGCGATACGCAAAGTTGAGGGACCGGGAAATCTTGAAACGTCTATTGGAAATATGTGAGATGGAAAAGGTGAACATCCACTATACTGCATGAAATTCAAAGTTTACAGCCATGTCGCAGGTTGAGTACAACGACGACGGTCTCACCGCCCTCATTTTTACTTCGGAAGGCGACATGCGACAGGCTATCAATAACTTACAGTCAACACATTCTGGCTTTGGCTTCGTCTCAGGCGACAATGTATTCAAAGTTTGCGATCAGCCTCATCCAATCATTGTTCAAACAGCCATTCGACATTGTATGAAAGGCGAGATCGATGGTGCCATGGAGAAGTTGAATGAACTCTGGGATCAGGGATACAGTGCTGTCGATATTGTTGTGACCATATTCCGCGTCGTCAAGACCTTCGATGAGTGAGTCCTGTACTAGCTGATTCTTTTCAAAAACCATTGACGTCGGCGAAGAATGCCGGAATACACCAAGCTCGAGTATATCAAGGTTGGAAATTTTGACGTGTCAATTTTGTCCTTTTCTCATCATGCTGTAGGAAATTGGTTTCACGCATATGCGAATTCTCGAAGGCGTCGGGACCCTGTTACAGCTGGCCGGACTAATAGCGCGGCTTTGTAGAATGGTAAATATTCATCAACTCTCCCTCTTTCTATGTTGACCGTGCATCCCTTGCAGAACTTGAAACAGGATTTATTCAAGGTCTGATTCTTTATGCCTGATATTACACTCGTTACCGACTATTTCTTATTGAATTCCGTGTACTGATATCGTATTTTGACTCACAAACTACATATAATCCTAAGCATCATACACCTGATCAACCAATTCCTTGAAGGTGATTTAAACATCCATCAACGTTCAACCCCTGGGTGTTACAAGTCCACATAATATGGGTATACAGTATACGGATCTGAATCGGTAAGACGGTAAAAATCCTGGGTTAAGACAGGGTTGGAGATACCGTGTCTGTTAATAATCTCAGTAGGTGATACTCAGCTGATGGAGTAGAACATACTCACGCCTGTAGAGATGCGTTACGATTTGGTGTTTGTCAAGGTTCAACTCGTGAGGATAATCCAATGGATTGCAATACGCGCAAGCCCACTAGGGCTCCAGGTCATATTTCAGGGAGGAGATCTTTGCACTTAGACGTTCATTGGCTGCAATTTCAGAATGCACGATATCTTCTTTCCTTAGAGATATCCATGTTATGTCTCTGGCCGAGAAATCATAATGGACGTCAAGACAATGGTAAGCCTTTCATTCCATTGATGAGCAAAGGAACAAAGAAAGGTCAGAGGGTACCCACAACAGATCGCCAAGTTCCAAAACAGAGCTTACACACAAGTCTTGGGTTCAGTTCATCAAACTCTAGTGAAGTTGATGTCTCAATATTAATAGGCCTTCACAACAAGGAATTTGAAACCTTTGTATGGTTTGCTATGACATTCTTCCTAACAAACAGCAAACCCTGGCATTGTAATTGTGTAGGAGAACACAAGCTTTTTATCTTCACTAACTTGCAACTCAGGATTCTACATGTCATGCCCTAACCACTTGCTTGCAATTGCATTCTATGTTGTCTCAAAGAGACAAAGGAACTCTCATCAAAGTAAGGAGGTTCCAACAACAACATAATCAAATTGATTGGATGGAGTGATGCAAGTTGTGCAGGGGACCCACATGACTGTAAATCTGTGAGTGTATGGAGCTTTGATATAAATGGAAGTATATCTTAGTCTTTCAATCTGTTGTCACCATATCTACAGTTGAGTCAAATATATAGCATCCTTAAACACTACTTGCAAAGCAATTTGGCTGTAAAGGTTGTCAGAACTCAAATTTCCCAAAACAACTGCTACCATCATTTATGCAGACAGTGCCAGCAGCATTGTGCTGTCAGATAACCCAGTCTCACACTTTCTTTCATGCCAAACACATCAATATTTTGTATCACTTCATTTGGGATCACATTACTCATGAGATATCCAATTACAACATATTTCTACAAAGAACCCAATATTTTGACTAAAGTGCTGCCTTGGAACACCTTTAATAAATGCCACAATTCACTTGGTGTGGTTGCACAGTCATTGTTGAGTGGAGTGTTCAGGAAAGCTTCAAGTGACCCAGTGCAATGGTCATTTGTTTGCCATACATACATATATTTCAAACATACTTACTCATCTTGAAACCTTGTATTATTAACTCATAAAGCGAACACTTTACCCTGGAGTTAAAATCATCTTTGACCTTCAAACTCTAGTATGTTTACTTACTCCACTATCCTATAAATACTCATCATTTTTGACCTTCAAACTCCGGACTCCAGAATAATATAGTTTGTGCTTGACATCATCTGAGGCTATCTGCAAATATGCTATATCACAACATCTGGACAGGCATCCAAAAGATTTTTCCACTGCATCCTTTGCCTTGCTAAAGGAACTCTTGAAACTTCCCTATACCTATATTTTTCTCAGCCCCAGTAGTTTGACGAAATTGTAATTAAGATAGTGCCATCAGTTGATACATGTACTGCTCACCATTTCAATGGGATTTAGTTTGCAATGACACTTTGGCAGGGAAATGCATTCATGGCCATGATTTCTGATCAAGGTTTCCAATTGTGAAATGACAGCAAGGAGAGGCATTCTTTTTGGGCTGATTCCAAAGGCCAGAAATATTACAAGCACATTTGGATAGCTGGCCTCCTCTCATGTGTGTGTTTGGCTTCAATGTGTGTGGAAGGATTTTCCATGGTGATAGGTGGGTGCACAGTCTACTTTTTCTGGAGAAATACTCAGATAATCAATAGCTATCAAATCCTTTCAGATCTTTCCTGACTGTTTTTTTGTTTGGCTGCGAAATTTTCAGGGTCAAAATTTCCCACCAGGTATTTGGGAAAACTGCTCCTACAATTCAAGTAACCATATAACATTATTATACATCAAGTCTAGCTTCTGTATGTTTGTTCCCACCTCCAAAATCCAACATAAAGTAAACCTGACCCACCTTGCTAGTGTCTATCCCTCTCTGTCCTGAAATTGTCAAGGTCAGTAACTGCACACTAGTGATGTTTCTTGCCTGACTAATCAATATTCATGTGTGGTGCTCAGCTGGTTCTCTGCCTGACATATTGTCTACCATACTGTACAGACAACCATACAATGGCCATAACAGCCATAATCCATGATTCAGTATAGCACTCAATCGACTGTAACCGACAATACGGCCATTGCAGCCGTAACACTGTATCCTTGAGCTGTCAAAACAGTTTTGGTGTCCAGCCCTACTACAGAATAGCAGGTATTCAACAATTTGTCATCAATACTGCTATCCATGTGCTTGAGTCCAAGTTTGACTTTCCTTCTACCTTTGTACATTATTTTCTTATTCTTTGTGTATGGAAGTGAAGTGTCATTGATGTATTCAGTATATAAATTGCCATGAAAGTTCATAAGATTTGGAGAGCATCCATGTAGACCTTACTGTATCCTGCAGGAGACAGACATGCACTGTGGCAATCTAATAAAGAATGGGGCGACCGTTTTGTGAGAATTTGATGGCCATAGAATAATGGGGCGACCAAAAGTTAGCTACACTATTTCTGACTAAGCTGACTCAGCGATGACAAAGAAATTTCCTTTTAAAGTAATTGATTTCCTTTTATAGTAACTATTATGTAAGGTCTGCCTGTTTTTGTGCTCTAGCCTCAAAACCTTGATTTTTAAAAAAACTGTCTATAATAGGCACTTATATAATGTTTATCCTATCATTTGGCACCATTTCCAGCATGTCACATGGTCTGTGTGTTTGAAAACGGCCAAACGCAATTTAGTGGACACTGTTTTTCATGCCTCATGTGTTTCTTGACACAATATGACCAAACTTCCCACGGTCAGCAGGTTATGTAATGTCTGGCTGTTTTCGTGCTGTAGCCTTGAAGCCTTTATTTTATATAAATCTGTGTATATTAGGCAACTATATAATGTTCATCCTATCATTTGGCACCACTTCCAGGGTATCACATAGTTTGTGTGTTCAGAAATGGCCAAATGCGATTTAGTGGACACTGTTTTTCATGCCTCCAAACTTCCCACGGTCCCAAAGTTGTGGAAGGAAGGCCACACAAAGAATGTATGTATATTGGCTTATACATTCATTGACACACATTGATGGCAATTCATTAGTGATCCTTGAGCTATTGATATACATAATGTAAATGATTTATATTGATTTTGGGCTATAAAATGCTAAAACATTGATATTTCAGGCAACCTTCCACTGGAAATCAACTACCTACTACTCCTGACAGCCAAAGGAGACAAACTAGAAGTCATAGAAGACTTCAACAATTATAAATGACTGATCCTGATGATTGTCGTGCAAACAGAAGATCTGGAGAACAGATCAATACTGTGGTCATACCACCACTTTACTTTGGACCTGAGGAAAACATGGGAACTGGGGGGATGAGACCTGGAAGTAATAACCAAGCTATGGCCAGTGCTTCTAGCTCTACAGGAAGGCCTATTAGACAGCCTCTTGCTGCTGATGATCCATTTTCTTTAGTCATTCCTGAAACTCATTTGCCTGAAGAATGGGATGCTCCATTACCAAATTCTGTGCTTAGAATGGTGCCACCACTACCTCTTTTTAGAGAGCTAGAATAGTGACACCTCTACCTGCTCCTACATAGGAGGTGCCTGCTCAGCCAGCTATAGCTATTCCTAAAACTGTTTTGCCTGAAGGGTGAAATGTTTCTAGACAAAATCCTGTGCCAAGAATGAGAGCACCACTACTTCCTCTTGCATAGGAGGCTAGAATAATGCCAGCTTTGTCAAGACCTTGAGATTATCTACTTTGTGTAAGAAGTCAATATTAAGGTTTGAACATTAATGCTTTAACTGAATATTGTGAAGCTAAGGCTGTAGTCAAGCATTAAGCTTTGATTATAAAGCCCTAACTGAGCATAGCAAATGTATTGAATAGTCACTCAGGTTTCTGAGCCATAGGAGATCAATTCAGATTTTTTGCAGAGATGAATGTAAGTCTCACTATAGATAGACTCACCTTTGAATACTAACCTTTATAAATTTCAGCATCTAATGATTGTCAAATGGACAAATGTAAGTGTAACTTTCAAAATAATAGCTTCTTATTGCTAACCTCTTTCTAATCTATCTAGCTGGACTGACGAAGGCACGTCTCGGATGTGCGCGAGGAAGGTCGCGGTCAGCGCGGGTAAGCGACGATGAAATCTTGACTTAGTTCACGCAAGGAACTGGAGTTCAACGGAAGAAGTTTAATTGAGTATCGTATGAACAGAATGTCACTATTGTGCTCACCTGGAGTTCAACGGAAGAAGTTGAACTCCATGTGGGCTAACATGAATTGAAAAACTACCATTCTTTGCAGCTGTTAGCGTTTGCGGGTCCATGATAAGATGACGGTCGAGGAACTAAATGGGTATGTGTAGATGTACACTTTCGTCACTCCCACTTGACGAGATCTTCACTCTTAGCTGACTCCCAGTGCATCACGGAACTTCTCGAATACTTCACGCGGTAGAGCCTTCGTGAAGATGTCGGCAATCATGTTTTTGGTAGAACAATAATTGAGACTTATTTCTTTCCTCTCGATGCGCTCGCGTAAGAAGTGGTGCCGTATATCGATATGCTTTGCTCGTGAGTGTGCGACAGGATTCCTGGCCAACGCAATGCATCCTTGATTGTCCGCGTGGATGATGGTTGCGTGTAACTGAGGGTATCCGAGGTCCTCGAGCAGAACTCGGAGCCAGATAGCTTCTTTGGTTGCATTTGATGCAGCCATGTATTCGGCTTCGACTGTTGACAGCGCGACCGTGGGTTGTTTCTTGGCCGACCACGATACTGACCCACCTGCTACGTCGAACACGAATCCGCCGATGGAACGACGCGAATCGACGTCTTGTGCCCAGTTTGAGTCGGTCCAACCGACGAGGTCAATCTCTTTGCTCCCACTTCTTCCAAAGACTAATGCCATTTCGGCAGTGCCTTTTAAATAGCGTAGGATGTGTTTTGCGGCTTCTAGGTGAGTTTTCCCGGGGTTGCCGCCATATTGAGTGATGATTCCTACAGAGTATTGGATGTCGGGCCGTGTTTGAGTGGCATACAATAGCGCGCCGACGATTTCAAGATACTTTAATCCGTTCGCAAATTTTAAGTATTCCGAACGTTCATTCTCGTTTTGGGGGGACTGCGAGGTGGACAGGATTTGCTTGGTGGTGGATGGGGTGGATACAGGCGCGCATTCGGACATGCCGAATCGTGCTAAGACTTGATGAGCGTATGCTGTCTGGTTTAGGGAAATGGTGCGTGACTGCCTGTTCCACTTGACCTGGATGCCTAAGATGTACCTCAGTTCTCCTAAGTCAGATATCTCGAATTCAGCGGACAGTTCATCTTTGAACTTCTGTAGAATCGTGATACTTTTTGCGGTGAGTGCCATGTCATTGACATATACTAAGACCAGCATTATGATCTCACCATCCTTTCTCAGGATATAGAGGCAGTCATCTGCCTGGCTCTTTTCGAAACCAGCTTTCGACATTACCTCATCGAGTTTGGTTTTCCATTGCCGCCCCGCTTGTTTTAGCCCATAGAGGGGCTTCCTCAGCCTCCAATAGCCACCGTTTTTGCCCTCGACTATCACTCCCTCGGGTATCTCCATATACAGTTCTTCCTCGAGGTTACCATGGAGGTAAGCAGCTACGACATCGACTTGATGGAGCTCCCAGTCTTTGCAGGCCACGACGGACAGGAGGGTTCGCAGGGTAGTGAACTTGGCGACAGATGAGAACGTCTCAGTGAAGTCCTGACCGTACACTTGTGAGAAGCCTTTCGCGACAATTTGAGCCTTGAACTTAGATACTTTTCCGTTGCCATCGCGCTTTACGCGGAACACGATGCGACTTCCAATGGCTTTTCGACCTTCAGGGAGCGTCGAAACCCACTCAAAAGTGCCGGTTTGCTGCAACGTTTTGTACTCGGTCGCGATTGCCTCCTCCCACTGCTTTGAGCAAGTGGAGGACGCTGCTTCACGGTACGTCTTGGGTTCAGTCTCTTCAAACGTGATATAGGCTCTGTGCGAGCTACCGTCTTCTTCCTCGGATGTTTCGTCATTCGTGGCCATGACGCCGTAATGTTCGACTTGGTGACGGGTACGCGTGGGGTGGTTTCTTGGGGATAGGTTGCCCCGTCTGGAAGTTCTAGGTGCTGCAACGGTCGGTGTGGGCTCGGAGGCGGCGGGCGGTGCCTCTGGGGGCGTCGAGACTATGGGTGGAGGTGTCGGGGCAGGTTCTGAGGGTGCACTGTCCTCCGGGACTAGTGTTGCCAATTCCTCCGTCGACGGCACACTCCCATGCGTCTCAAATTCTGCGAGGTCTCCAGGACTGTCATCCTCCACGAAACGTACGTCTCTGGCAGTAATGAGCTTCCCGGTCTCAATATCCTCGAGTCTATAGCCTTTCGTCTCATCAGTCCACCAGCCGATCATGTGGCATTTGACTGATGTGACTTCTAGCTTTCCTCCGCGAACCTTTTTCGGAATGTTGGCATACGCAATTGATCCAAAAATTCGCAGGTGGGAGATATCGGGTTTGTGACCAGTCCAGGCTTCCTGGGGCACGATGCCACTAAGAGCAACTGTTGGTGAGCAGTTTCAAATGTGAACTGCATACATGAGAGCCTCGCCCCAGTAACGCAGATCCATCCCGGCGGAGTGCAGCATACAACGGACCATTTTGAAGAGCACGGCAATAGCTCTCTCGGCTATTCCGTTTTGCTCTGGAGTGTAAGGCACAGTTGTTTCATGGATCACTCCGTTACGGCAACAAAATTCGGTAAGGAGCTCTTTCAGGAATTCTGTCCCCACGTCTGAGCGTATCCGTTTTAGCTTTAACCCTGACTGCCTCTCCAACATCGCAATGATCTCCCGTAGCGCAGCACCAGCTTCACTCTTTAGTCTCAAGGGTTGACCAACCTTGAACCGTGAGCTAACTTCAACGATGACCAGGGCGTAACGCATCCCTGTCCATGTCTCAACAGACATCGGACCCGTGAGATTGACTACGACGAGGCCCATTTTTTCATATATGGTGGTGCTCGTATGGGGAAAAGGTGTGCGATGTGATTTGCCGAGGGCACAGCCCTCGCAAACGTGGTCATAGGAAGTGGGGGATGTAATGGTAAGGCCCGTTACCATGTCTTTCCGTCGCATATCCCTGATTGCATCATAATTCAAGTGTCCGAGGCGACGATGCCACAGGCAGAGACTCCCACTGGCGACATAAGCAGACTCAGTTTGAATTGCAGCGCAGACGATATGATACAAGGTGCCTGTGCTACCCAATAGTGACGCACGGAATAACTCTGCCCCATCTCTCAACACGACCAGTCCAATTTCGGATCCCTCCGTGTAGCTCCTGTAAGTCGCACCCTGACGTTGTAAGGTTCCAAAGCTAACAAGGTTGGCGGCAATTTTAGGAACATGGAGGACATCGGCTAAAGTGACTGTCGTGGGACCTTTTGATGACTGAGTTTGGAATTTCACGGTCCCACGCCCCGCTACAGGTATGTTGCGGGCATCTCCCACCAAAATCCAGTTGTCATCTGAATTGGCAGTGACCGGCGTATAGGTTACAAAGAACGACGGATCGAAAAACATGTGCGACGTCGCACCAGAGTCAAGGAGCACGTCACAAGTGTGATCGAATTTTCCAGCCATATATATCTGCCCAGGTTCACGACGAAGCTCTCGGAGATCAGTGACAGCGAGGTTGGCGGCTCCCGAACCCTCGCCAGCCTTTTTCTTTTTCTCGTCCTCAATCCGCTTCGGACATTTGTTGATCCAATGGCCGAGTCCTTGGCAATAGCGGCATTTGTCGTCGGCCGTTGGCTTGCGGCCCTTTTTCTTACCATCGGACTTTTTTAAGGCAAGCAGGGCAGTTTCGCTCTCTTTCTCGCGGAATCGGCGGTTATATTTGGCCTGTAGTTGAGTTGATACGTCCTCAGATGTAAGCTTCTCCATTCCAAAGAGTTGGATCTTGATGAGATCCCATGACGATGTACGTGGCAGTGAAAGAACAAGCGCGCGGGCGACATGGATGTCTGGGATCTCTTCACCAGCGTCCGTGATCTTATTCTTTATGTCGAGCATCGCGGCGATGTGGTCGGCCATGCTGGTCCCATCAGCATACTTCCGAGCGTAAAGTTCCTCGAAGTAGTAATGGACGTTGATCTTTTGCTGATTCGTGACATGCAGCGCCCTCCATCCATCCCACATCTCTTTTGCCGTTTTCTTTTCTGACACGTGAGGCCACTGAGAGCTCTCGGCCGCAGATTTCATCAGACCCTGTGCCGCCTGATCCCGCAACGTCCACTCAAGGTATTCCTTTTTCTCAACTTTCCAGGTCGCTTCTGCTGGACCCTCAGGCTTTGTGTTCGACGGTTTTGAGGGCTGTTCCTCGTCACCCGTTACGATGAGCCAGAGGTAGCGAGACTGCAGTGTGGCTTTCATGTGTTCGGCCCATAGTGCGTAATTTTCGCCATTGAGTTTCAGAAATTTAAATGCATCTCCAGAGCTGGACGATGCAGCGTTGAGTAGACCGTTAGCGGGGCCCATAACCTGACGAAGGGACGTCTTGGATGTGCGCGAGGAAGGTCGCGGTCAGCGCGGGTAAGCGACGATAAAATCTCGACTTAGTTCACGCGAGGAACTGGAGTTCAACGGAAGAAGTTTAATTGAGTATCGTATGAACAGAATGTCACTATTGTGCTCACCTGGAGTTCAACGGAAGAAGTTGAACTCCATGTGGGCTAACATGAATTGAAAAACTACCATTCTTTGCAGCTGTTAGCGTTTGCAGGTCCATGATAAGATGACGGTTGAGGAACTAAATGGGTATGTGTAGATGTACACTTTCGTCATGGACTCACTATTGTTAAATTAGGAAATTGTAGTATTTGCTCATATAGTTTCTGCCTAATAACCTTACATGATGAGGTTAATAAATCTAAGTTTTGAAAATGAATGTTCTAACTAAGAGCAGTGAGATTAGAGCTCAAAATAAGCATTGAATTCTGAATACAAGGCCCTAACTGAGCTTGCAACGTTGGGGCTGGAATTAAGCATTGAGTTTTGGACACAAGGCCCTAACCAAGCTTGCGAGGTTGGGGCTGGAATTAAGCCTTGAATTTTGAACACAAGGCTCTAACTGAGCTTGCGAGGTTGGGGCTGGAATTGAGCCTTGAATTTTGAACACAAGGCCCTAACCAAGCTTGCGAGGTTGGGGCTGGAATTAAGCCTTGAATTTTGAACACAAGGCCCTAACCGAGCTTGCGAGGTTGGGGCTGGAATTAAGCATTGAGTTTTGAACACAAGGCCCTAACCGAGCTTGCGAGGTTGGGGCTGGAATTAAGCATTGAGTTTTGAACACAAGGCCCTAACTGAGCTTGCGAGGTTAGGGCTGGGATTAAGCATTGAGGTGGCTGACAAGGCCCTAACCGAGCTTGCGAGGTTGGGGCCGGGATGCAGTTGGGGTTTGGGGGTGAGCCTCCAACAAGCTACGTACCTGTGCCGAAGGCACAGGACGTAGCTCGTATACATGGAGTATATGTCCATTGATTGATAGATGTATCTCTGAACACGCCGTGCTCGCAACGGCCCATATTCGTGTGATGTAGGCAATGGAGAGTAGTTAACTACAAAACAGAGACCATTTCTACCCTGCACAGTTTCTACATCATCCCATTTAATCGAGACAAATCAAAGGATTCATATATGTTGACTGTAAGGGGACAACCCCTAGAGACCATCCTTTCCCTTTCCTATTCTTTTTCCCCTTCCTTTTCCCTTCTGTTTCCCTTTAGATATTATCTGTACATATTGTGTC